>JAQQRF010001150.1:0-24141 GCA_030523145.1 Trissolcus brochymenae
TGGCGCTCTTCTCGTTAAATTAATTTACAATCATATTATTAATTTTAATTAAAGAAATCTGTAATGTCGGTAACTCCCGGTTTCACACCACCTTAAACTGAAATTTAACTGTCATCTTGCAAACGAATCCTTAATAAATTACAACAAATGAAAATCCAAGTGAATGGTTCAGCAATAGTCAGTCAAAGTATTAAATATTTTAAAATTATCTTAATTAATTATTTAAAATGTATTTTTTTTATTTAAGTTATTTAATCAATCAGAAAAATTGTATTACAAAATTCAATGAAACTGAGATTTATGTATCATTTAAAATATAAAGTTGAACAAGTTAATTTAAGATTGAAAATTTAATTGTTCTTGGAAAATTTTCGTCGTAAGACTATTGAACACTAAATGATGAAGTTAAATATACAGGAGTTACAGGTCAGTACCGTGTCGTTGTACGGCATACACATTGTATCACTGGTTATCGAAGGTCAAGAAAGACTATGTTTAGCCCAGATTAGCAACACCCTCTTAAAACAATTCAGCTACAACGAAATTCACAACAGAAGAGTCGCTCTTGGCATAACGTGTGTTCAATGTACACCGGTACAATTGGAGATCTTGCGACGAGCGGGGGCCATGCCGGTGTCTTCGAGAAGGTGCGGCATGATTACACGAAGGGAGGCTGAACGACTTTGTAAATCTTTCCTCGGAGACAACGCACCGCCAAGGTTCAATGCTTTTCATACTTAAAATCTCTTAATTCATTCTAAATTTGATTCTAAATATCTTTTCCACCATTATTTATTCTAAAATTGTTCGCAACTCCAAAACTGATGAAAACTGTTTAAGTTAACAAAAAATGTTTGAGGTGGTTACTACAAATTAATTGCAAATTTAATAAATGAACTTATAGAACTTCACGAATTAAGTTTTGAAATGTTGTGTCATAAAAAATGTTTATTTATCAGAAGAGCCAGAATTTTATTTAAAATTTAAATATTTATTCATAATTATTATTAAAAAAGAACCGAATGAATTTGTTAATGATGAAATAATTCTACTAACTAATGATTAAATATTTTTCAATCTCCAATGATGCATATTTTTTTATTTGAATAATGTAAAATAATATAAAGTTGAATGTTTCATTTAAGGCTCCCAGAAGATTTCGCTTTTTCCGTTCACCATGAATGCGCGTTCGGTTGTCGAGGTGCATTCCTGCCAGCCCGATACAACAGTTCTCGAGCCAAGTGCATCAAATGTGCCTACTGTGGATTATTCTTTTCACCGAACAAGTTCATCTTCCACTCGCACAGAATCACGTCAACAGACAAGTATGTACAACCGGATGCGGCAAATTTTAATTCCTGGCGGAGGCACATGCGGCTCTCGGGAAGTCCGCCGGACGAGGTGATCCACGCTTGGGAGGACGTTAAAGCGATGTTCAATGGTGGCACCAGGAAGAGATTACTCTCCAACTCGTCAAGTTCTACAAATTCACCCAGCCCGGCTAAGCGACTTTGTACTCCGGCCACACAGTTGTCGCCTCCACTTCCTGCGCCCTCGCACCCGAAAGTGCCGCCGTTTCCGGAGTTGCCCCTGCCCATGTCGAGAAGCCTCGTCATGGATTTGGTTTGGCACCAACACCAACAGGCCGCTGCTGTCGCTGCTGCTAAAACACCCGGATTTGCTTTCCCTTCTTATGCTTTGCCTTGGCTCACTAAACGGGGACCTGTTGTATTTCCTGGTAAAGTATCAAGTTCAAAACTTATAGCAATTTAGTTTTTAGAAGACATTTCTCTAAGTGATCTAATACACATTTTTGTAGTTGAATTTAATTGATTTTAATTCATTCGTTAATTAATTTAATTTATGGTGGTTCTGAAGAGGCAGTTGAAACAGCATTTTACTAGAAGCTGTTACTTGCAAGCATGTAGAATTTGTATAGCTCATTTTTTTTAATTTCATTAATAATCGCCTATATATAATTATTTGATAGAACTTTGCATAAAAATGCTTATTATAAAAATGTTTATTTATCAAAAATGTCAGAATTTGATTAAAATTTAACCAAATATTTTTACAGTTACTATATGGCTATATATTACATGTATTTCTGATATTTTCCCTTACTCTTAGAATCTTACTTAAAATTCTAATTAAGTTTATTCAATTTAATTAGAATTTAATAAGTTCAGTGAAGATTTTTCTCTGATTGTGAATTTATTTAAAATATTGCATTTTCTTGGATGAACAAAAATTATAATACTTTCATATTACTATTAATACTATTAATCTTATTTATTGTTCTTTTCAATAACTCAAAATTTGTTTCTTTTTTTTTAGGTCCTCTACCACCACCAATCACAGGCACGACTCCACCAGATCTTCTTTTATCAACAGTGAACAGTCCTCTGCACCAATCGGCTTTTCGTCCTGTAATTCGTGATGTTCCAATTGTCGAAACAACGACAGTGGAATCAGCGTCAGAATCAGCATCTCAACGAAAAAACGATAGTTCCGACGACGAGGTCGATATCGAAACGACAGAGGACGACCTGGCGACTGCCTCCAGTGCGGGGCTTCATAGTTTACACTCGGCTTCGAACTCGGCCACGAGCAATCACAGCGGTCACAGCACTTCTCCCCAGTGTTGGAGTCCGCCACGAGAGACAGTAAGATTTTGATCGAACAATTTAGATTGAAATCGGAACAATAATTTGTTCAGTCATTTCGTAAACTTTGACATTTGAGTTTTCAATTTTACAAATTTTGCTTTTAAAATTTAATTTTTTTACTTTTTCATGTAAATGCATAACTAATATGGTATTTTTATATTTAAAATTTTCATTTTATAGCAAGTTAAAAAGTGCAATATTAAAAACACTATTATTCATATTTAAATATTAAGTTTTTTTATTATTTTTTTTTAATTTTGACAAAACACATGAAACGTTCAAATTGTCGAAATTAGAATTGAAATGGGAGACAGTTGACGACAATCGAGCAAATAATTTGACTACATTTTGATATCTCGACTATCAAACAATGCTTTTGTATAAAATATTTTTTGATTATTCAATCAATCTTAAATTTTATTGTTTTTGTCCACTCAAATTTTTAAAACTACCTTTTATTAAAATTTGACCATTTCCATACTATTTGCACACCTTGTAAAAATATGAAGATAGTAAAAATATGAGGAAACAAATTTCGAACGCATATTATTCTTTTTAGGGCGCGACATCATTGACCTTTAATCACTCGATGGTGAATAAGGAGCGTCGGCATAATATCGAAGTGTATTTGTGTTGTAACCGAAGTTGCTCCACCTTGGCATAATAGTTCTCGACAAACTTGTACGGTTAATCAAATTAATGCACTTTTCTGATTCGAGACAGCAATTGCGATTGTTAATTTAATTTCAAATTCAAATGTTCGAAATTGAACGATTGATTATAGTTTATTTCTTCTTTTTAGATAGGACATATTATTACATTATACTGTGATCTGGGTATACGATTAATAGAATAGTCATGGTGGAATAGAATAGAACCACCCATAATGGGCTACTTACTATCCCCATAATTTGCTTTGCGGTCTGACTGCTCTGCTGCTAACACCCTCGACATGTGATAATTATTGTGTCAGTAAACACTCTCATATGTCAACTCGAGCTCACTCAATCGCTGCCAAAATGATCTTTCAAAATATTATTCAATTTCAATATCTATCTACTTTTCAACAAAATAAATTTTGTTATATTTAAATTTTTGTTTTATGTGTTTATACCAACAGTTTTAGAAATCGTCTTCTTAGATTGAATTGTTTCAACGTTAAAATAATGTAATAATAAATTATAAGTTTAGTAATTGTATTCATCTGATATTAAAAAAAAAACAACAGTGTCCAATGAAAAGAGGGCATCCACGAAAACAGAACTGAAGGACTTAATTATTGCATTCACAAGATAGCAGGAAAATAACAGCAAGAGTACCAAAGGGACGCTTTTGGTATCTGTGAACCCCAGATAAGCCATCCGGATTGTCGGATAGCTTTTCAATTCCCCTTGTCGTTGAATGTGTGGAACAAGGGGCGAACCCGCACTTGGTATACAGTTTTCTGTGCACGATCCCGAAACACAAGCGCGTACGTGAGATCCACACCAATACCGATCCAAGATAAACCTAGTTACTGTGCCACGGACGGATGTTCGCAACTGTGCTGCGGTAACTAAGTAATCCCCAAACGTTATTTGCGGTTATTTGTCGCTCTGCTGATTCTGCCAGGAAGTTTTCATTTTTCGCCATGTGCTATCAATGAATCTTCAATGACGAGACGACAAAAAAACTTTGTCCTCTTCGCGAATTCGCCTCTCGCAAATTAGACTCTGAATTTAAACCATGAGATTGATCATTCAGTCGGATCAGTCCTTTTTTGTCCTCATTTATTTTTCTGCTGCTGAAGTTTTGAAAAAAAATTGCATCTTAATTTTTTTTATCGTTTTTGTAATGATGGAATGTTATATTTAGTCCTAGTGAATTAGAAAACGTTTGTTGAACAGTCACGTATTGAAAGATGGAAGAAACATTTAAATCAAGCTGGTTTAGTTAGCTCTGGCCACAAGTTTTAATTGCAATTCCATCGTCTGGAGAGCCGTTAGACGTCGTGGTAGGATTACTTTTTTTCTACTTCGCCACGTGATGTACGAAAAAGTACGCGTTTTATTATGCGCCTCGAGGGTCGGCTTGGAATCGAATCAGTGAATTATCGAACGCTAATGCTCAGAATAGGTAAATTAGTATTCAGATCAAATCAACCTTTAATTTTGTTGCGCTCGTTGATTATCCCATAATTCATCATCCCAATCAAATTAATCATCAGAACTTTTTTTTTCATCGTTTAAATAAACAATTAGAAAAAGTTTAAATAAACAATTAAAAAAAGGTGATTAAATTTGTAGTCCACATTTTTGATCTTTTTTTTCACATTTCAAATTCAAATTGGTCGAGAGGAAAAATAAGGGTTACGTAAGATTTTGATCACAACTCTTGACATTTACAAGCTCAGTCCGTACTTAAACAACATTGGCATTTTTTAGTCCTTGTGAGCAAACCTAACGCCCTTAAATGTCAGATGGAGACCTTATCCTTATGTCTGAGAACCCTCCGTGTCTGTGATTAAATCGTCTCACAATCTACATAAAGTCGCAACTTGATCAATTTAACCTACTGACATTTTGTCAAATTGCTCACCAGGTCTTGTACATTTTTAGCATCAAATTACGAAACCGCGTTTAAAAAATGGAACCAATTTTTTAGAACACTTTTTTGTCTATTCATTTGTGTAATTTTGTTTCAATGGAAAAGAGTGACACAAAAATAATGTTTGAGAAAGAATTGGTAATTACTTTTGTTGTGATTAAAAAGCAATATACACATCTCGGTTTGATGGAGTGAAGTGCTCCGAGGTTGAGTACCAGCAATGGAGATTCACATTTCACTGTGGAAGCGAGGGCGGTGACTGTTGATTCAATTATAATCGTCAGGCCAACAAGCTCCGCCCTGCAACCCTCAAAATCCAATCCAATTCTCGTGACGTTCTACTCTCCTATCGCTCTCTTTCTCACTTTTGCCCCGGGTTGTTCTTTCTCTCGTGATATCTCACCGATGCCCCGTTTTCATCTTGCTCTTGCTCGCCTGCGAATACTCCAATTGAAATTCGATTTGAAACATCAAAGACCGTCTACAGAAAACGCTTTCTGCGGTGCCCATTGTCATTATGACCGGATTACATGTTTGCTCATTACTTCCAATCTCCATTAACAATCTTTTTTATCCGTCAAATTAATTCACTGTTATATAAACAAATTCAATTACAAACCTTCAATGTTTTTACCGTCACTTAAACACAGTTTCCATTTTAAACAATAAAATGCATCTCTAAATTTAACGAGAAAATTTTTTTTTTATTCACCTGCTCTACTAACATTTCAACAAAGAATCAAAGGCTATTCACGATTTTCTTGATACATAAAAGTCCCATGACTAAAGACACTTTTTAAATATAATTTTTTTTTAAGAATAACAAATCCTTTTCATGTTAGACTGGATTTCTTTTAATTGAAAATCTTTTAAGTCCACTTCAAACTATAACATTTTTGAAAATATTTAACTTCCTGGTTTTTTCTTCCGAGTGTTCTTCAATTTTGACAATTTTCAATAAAATTAACATAAACTTACAAATTTTACTTAATTGAATTATTAATTAATTAACTTCATGATTTGATTAATTAATTAAATTATTATTAAAATAAATTATATAGGGAAGTAACAAGTAAGCTATCTCTTTATATGCACACATTTTAGGCTTAGAAAAATGCGATACAAACCTAGTATTGTGGTTAAAAAGACGCTGAAATAATTAATAATGAATTAATAATTGTATAATTTTTTAATGAAAAAGTTTAATTTGATAAAGAGAACTTGTTTAGTTTATTTATATAAATTTCACATTTTTTAATAGATGAAAAACTGCTACCTCATTTTGTTTTACTTTTTCAAACTAAGGAAAATAGATGAATTAGTTTAATTGCTAATGTTGATTGTATCTTTTTGATATTATTAATGTTCAATGTTCCAATACATTATAATAATTGAACAATTTGATCAATAATTACAGTGATTAATTAGCAAGCAAGATTTTTATAACTGCGCAGTTTTACTTTTCAAGAAACTCTTTTTTAGTTTTATTTTTTTATTTTCTTTCCATAGTTTATTTTTTAATTAAAAAAATGTCCTTTATTTCAGCTAATCCAAGAAAGTCCATTCAGAATTTCATAGAAAAACATTCAAAACGTGTAATAAGTTTATAGAACTATTATCAAAAAATATGCGTCTGAATATTATTGCTTATTTAGCGATTTTCAGTAACTCTAGGTCCCTTACTATTTGATTAAAATTAAAAAAAGTCATTTTTCTTGCAAAAAAATGTTCTCTCCCATATTTTAAGTAAACTGTTTGCTAGTAAAAAATTGAAACATTTCTTCAACTGTCCTCCATTTAATTGACCTGTACTACTTGAATTAAATTCGTGAAAAAAAAGTGACAAAAAATTGTTTAGTGTTAAAGTCAGGGGCGATTTCATGCTAGGTGTGATAGCGAGCATCTAATTCGTCATTATCGACAGAATAATCAATTCCGCCATATAATTTCGGTCCTGGCACAAACACCGCAGGACGGGCTCGTCCAAGCGTAAGCAATAGGACTACGAATACGTATTAACTTTACGCTCGAAGTAATTGAACGGCTGCAAATATACCCTCAAGTCGGTTTATTAGTTTAAAATCAAATTTTACCATGAGCTCACATTGTATTGTGCACATTCAAATTTAAATAGCGGTACAGAACGTAATCCCGAGTTGTATTTTCGTGTTCATCTCTGCCTGGATGGTCATCACTGTGTTCAATTTGTTACAATTGGAAATGATCAGATTTAAATTAAATTAACATTTTTGTTTCATTTCTTCGTTGCAGTTTTTTATAACTTTTTATTCGTTTTCTATTATTTTGAAATGGAATTTGTTTCATTCAAAGATTTCAAATGTATCAGAAACTTTTCACAATTTTCGCATATTTTGTAAGTTTTTTAAGTTTTTCGGCTTTTTTGTTTAGTTTGTTTGTTTGTTTGTTTGTTTTTTTTTTTTTAAATTTACTAATATTTCTCGATTGAAGTTAAGTACTGCGATGCGAATTCTCGACATGTAGGCCATTTGAAGCGGTCGTTATTATCGTCGAGACGTGACGCATTCGAGTCTGAAGACACGGCTCGGATTCCATCAATGGCATTGAATCACCGACAGATTACCGCACGAAAACCAAGCCGTAGTTTGCGGATGAATTGCGCGTT
This sequence comes from Trissolcus brochymenae, assembly GCA_030523145.1. Classification (NCBI taxonomy): domain Eukaryota; kingdom Metazoa; phylum Arthropoda; class Insecta; order Hymenoptera; family Scelionidae; genus Trissolcus; species Trissolcus brochymenae. The sequence goes on from JAQQRF010001150.1 coordinate 7,900, forward strand.
CTCCCATTTGTAACTCCGTTCAGCTGGCAAAGTACGCGAAAATCCTGGGCCACGCGGATCCCGAAGTTGGCATTCCCCGGCCTCGCGTTATAGCTCGCTCAATTGTTTTAGCCTCTGTTGATCCAATAAAGGATTATAGCGAAAGAATTGTAGTGTGCAGTGAGCCGGACGATGGATTTCACCTAAACGGCAAAAGTTTGGCTCATCCATTTCCAAACCGAACGATTACGGAAAACAAATTCATCTCCGCTTTTGATAACTTGTTACAACATTTTGTTAAAACTTTTGCGTAAGCAAGTGAAATTGTTGAAACAATTGTTATGTTGAAAAAATTTTCAACATAAAATAATTTTAAATTCATTCAAAATTTGAATTTTATTTATTTTATGAGCGTATCAAAATACGCGATAAAAATTGTTGAGGGACAAGAAATATTTAAAATATGCATCTATAGATCCATAACGAAACTGATGCTTATGTTTACACTGCACAGATAAGAGCGTAACAAATCAATTAGATTCAAAATTGATGTACGCAGATAGGTGGATGGGTTGACTTTCATTCATATCCAGAGATCGCAAGGGTATTATGATGAACATATGGCCAACTATAAGGCGAACTTCTGTTGTAAATGCCAGATTTGGGGTGAGCGTTTGTCGGCCACCTGTTCTTCATTGAAATCGCTTACAAATCAAGGATTAACCAAAATGAGCATAACGCGACAAAAATTGTTACAATAATTAGCCTGTCTTCCTAAAATAATATTTTTTGTATCACAGTAAATAATAAAAAATTTTACATTTTTGTAATGATTGCACGCATTATAAATATATACGTTTGTATGATGAAAGAAAAATAATTTTTATTATAATTGTCGAAATGAAAAAAATTTGTGCATTTTGTATAATAATTTTTCTTAATTCAAATAAATTTGCAAAAACTAATCTGTTGATATTCCGTTGCGTTAAGCCCTTTTGAACTGTTTCGCGTTGTTGAAACATTTCACAATAGACACCAACCCCTTGGATGCATAGAAAACATAATTACTTGAAATCCCAAACAGTATTAAATTTTTATTGCGCGCAACGTTCTCGTCACGGCGCGTCACTATATAGCACGATAATTAATGTTTGCTCGCACCGAGAAAATTCAAAAGAGATAATTTATTCAGAAATACCCAAAGAGTACACCGGATCATTTTAACCGAACTTTTGATGTATAAATTTTGCTGCCGAATTATTATTCATTATCCCAATCATTATTATTTTGTTCGAAACTTTCGTTCCTGTCAGATGAATATTATAGAAAGATAAAAATTTAATAGGCATCATTTCATTACACTCTAATTTTATTCTTGAAATTTTTTTTTCAAAATTAGGATTGTTAAATTTCAAGTTTGAAATTAAGTTAAAATTATTAATTGAAATCAAAATGTTTAAAAATATGATTTCAATGATTTTATGAATACTGGATTATTCTGAAGTATTATTATTGTTAAGTACAAAATTCCTGAAACGAGTAATATAGTGCCGTGTCAACTGTTTTGTATCGATCGTTTGATTTCGTTTATCAATCTGTTAAAATCAAAGCGAAAATTGATAGTCTGCAAAAGCTGAGCGCGTGTTGATGTTAAATAATTCTTTGCTAGTGAATTATCTCTGAAATCAATTTGGTATCGCATTTTATACCGACGCCATACAAAATTGAATGTACCTTTTTTTTCAAACAATGCGCGACGAGATGAAATTAAAAATATACGTGCCATTCAAATAATTGTTCGGATCACATTGACGCTGTGAAAGACAATTTGCGGGCGCGTTGCAAACAAAAATTGTGGCAATAAAAAATTCATGCAATTCGCATTGAAAATGAAATTACATTATCGCAATGAAAAGCTGATATTTTTTCAACAATTCGGAAAAATAACTTTCAGACAATGGATTTTTAAATTTTAAAAATCCATTTTTCATTTGACAGCAAATTACATAATGTAAAAACATTTACAAAAAGTTGATGAAACTATTAAAAAAAATATTGAAGTCGTAAAAATGATTAATTCTAAGAAATTGAAAATCATAATACAATTAATTAAGGCATTTCCTTTAATGTGATTTTGTAATGACGCGGTGAGTAATTATTATACTCAATTTTTGATACGACTTCATTATTTCTTAATGGACTCATTTGAAAATGGCATGAATGCAAAAATAGTGATAATCATCGACGCAGCATTAAATAAAGTGTTGCCCCTTAACGTTTTTTTTTTACAAAAATAACTATCGCTACGATCGTCACAGTACTCATATTGGATTGGGACAATCATTGCATAGCTGAGTGACCGATCAGTTTGAGTGGAGTGTAATCGTTCACAGAACGTAAATTTCAGGACGTTTTATAATTTCACATATGTAATATCTCTATCATTTAATCATAATTCAAAAACCGTCAGACTTGCAACCAACAGTAAAATTATTTATCAAATAACATTAAATTTTAACAAAACTTGAATTGTGTTTTGTTTAATTTTTTTTATTGTTTATATTTGTTTTCTGTTAACTTTTTTTTGCTAGTTTTAGTGTTATTAAACACGAATTAGTTTAATCTGACTGTAAAATGTATTCTGTTTCAGGAAAGAGAAGCTGAAAAAATTGCCGAAGAAAATTCGAACATTCGTGATGTTAAGCCAGACTTAATTCCTGAAGGGAGCCCAGAAAAATGGCATGGGAGTGCTTATTATCGACATTTCAATATTCTCAATGGTAAAACTTTATATTTTACAATTAACCTTTTGAGTGTTGTTTTTTATACTATCCATCCGTCAATTTGAGAAATTCTGAAGATCTGACTTTTAACTTTGTTTTATATTTCTTTTTATTTATTTCAGCTTAATCAATAATATAAATGAAACTGTTCCAATTTTGAATTGGAGAGAGAGGCTTGCACTTAATTTTAATAATCATAACAGTATGATAATTATATTAACAAAATATAATTATTAATTATTTCTGTGTGTTTATCCATGTTTTGACATTAATTAGAATAACGATTTTTATTCAAAAATTTCTTCTGTATAATATTAGTTGCTTAACAAATTGTTATTTCAAAATTGTCTAAGCATGAGTCTCTTCTCTATGTATCTAAACACTTACCAAATTTGGCAATGCTCAATGAGTTATTTGGTAGCTGCTAAATCCTTTCATTATTTGTGTAGTGTACCACAGGACGTAAATACAACCTGGCAGTGATATTAGTAATTAGTGCATTTCAAGGACCCTGCAAGAGAAATCGACATTTCAATTAATTAGTGTAATTAGTCACGAATAGAGTGTTAACTGAACTAGGGGTGGTTCTCTACGTGGTGTCAAGCTAAAGAGAGGGATCCGGGATCCGCGCTCGGATCATAATGAGACCTGGGCGGGTACTCGCTCACGCTTGCGCTTTTCACTCGCTTTCGACAACGCAACGCTTAACGAATAATTAAGCTGTCTGATTCGCAAAGTCGTTTTGCGGAATTGATTACCTCGAAAGAGAAAATTTGTCCAACTCCCAACTTCTCCGAACAGATTAATTTCATTTGACTGATTTGATTGTGTTTTTCCAGGAAACGAGATTGCAGAAAGAGCGGCCTCCGATTGCTCCGAGTGCCGTCCTAGAGGAATTTTTTACCGACATATACACAGCCCTTCAGCGCCAACCAGGGAATAAAACCAAAGGGATGACGATTTTAGTTTCAAACCGATATATCTTTGAGAGTTTTTATGAAGTAAAAAGATCAACCAATTCCAAAAATATATTGAACACTTTAGAAATTGAATTCGGATTCAGTTTTCGGTTGTGAGATCGGATTATACCATTTTCAATTTTTTGTTATCAAACAATATTCGATTCTGAGTTTATTTTGTTTCTTGAATGCCAACTAATCGAGGGTCTGCTAAAAGGTTATATAAAGCCAGAAAGAAATTCGCTCGTATATGTTATGTAGATATAGCTTTATATGTTTCCACAATGATGAGAGCGAGTTTTTTTTTGATACCAAAGAATAAAATAATTTAAAACAATAACTTTTTAAGCCAAAGCAAAATCGTGCTATTACGTAGATATCTCAAAGATATAAATCGCTTTGTATACAATTTGTTTCAAATTTTATTTCAGGCTTATTTTCATATATTTTTTGTACTTTTTTGTACTTTGTTGTGTTGTAAGTTTTTAATTTAAGTTCAATTTCAATGTGCAATGAAAAATAACGCGCCACCAAGCTAAGACTTTTTCACTAACACTTAGACATTCTATTCAATATGCATTAGTCCAGTATACACGATGCAACATTGTATACAAACGAGGAAGACAATTAGAATTAATATACTCAATTGAATTAGACTTAAAAAAACATGGCCGGTGTATGCGACGGTGTAATTACGTATCACGCATGTAGAGTGATATTATCTTTTAAATAGATCATGTATATGTATAAATTTAATGCGTCCAATGATGTCTATCTAACACAGCCTAGTCTTGAAAATTATAATAAAATGTTATTGCAATCAATTAACGACTGTTTAATTAATCCTGTTTAAATTAGATTAAAATTTTTTATTTTATCGTTTGAACGTTACTTCAAAGGTTTTGGAAATTTTTTTTCACAATACTTTACATTTCAATGTATCATTTAAAACAACGTATTTAAAATTCAAGGTTTTTTTCTCATTCTAAAAATTTTTCATTTCGAAAGCACAAAATGCAACGTTATGACGTCTTCCATTACATAAACAAGAATCGTGAAAGACCTCGAGTGAATTAAAGGAACAAATCTTTTTCAATTACTCGCCTCGGCATTTCGTACGACGGTTCGTAATCTTACAAGAAAATCCTCGGGGAGCGCTCTCTTGTTGCGTAGTCGCTCCAGTGAGCAGGACCATCAATGAGACTCCCAGGACGATCGTCAGCAAAGTTTCAGTTTTCAGCCACATGTGTAAGTCTATTAGTTATAAAAATGTGCTCTTTACTAAATGTTTCATCTTTTTTTTTCACCAACAAAAATATCAACAAAATGAAAATGAAAAATGAAATAAAAGTATTATTGAACCATTTCAACAACTTTCTATCTTTAACGGATAATTTTTATTCCCATTGCCATGATTTAGTTTAAATTAAATGTTATTATAAAAAAACTGTGAAAGAAAAAAAATTCTGCGTGTAAAAAAATGAACCAAATTTTCAAGCATAAAATGAAGGGATGATAATAAAAAAGAGGAGGCGATTTTATTTGGTATTGCAGTTTAGGTGCAAAAGTTATGGGCACTGTCATTGCTCAGAAATAGAGCAACGTGTGCGGCTAATGTTCCGGCAAATTGGTCTCGCAAATGTAGACATTTCCTCTCGGGAACGTGCGATGCAGAGCCATCCGCGTAAGTAGCTCACGTACAGTGTCGATGTTTTTGCGTAAAGCAGGTACGTTTCCACGCAAGAAATCGACATCGAAGTTTAATCTTCTGGGCCAATAATACCAGAGAAGTGATTTCTCTCTTACAGGGAAACAATTTAAATAAAATCGAACTCATAACGAGCAACTTGGAAATCATTTTTGAAAACAAAATTGAATCCTTAATTACGACGTTCCGGTGATCATAATTAAGTTGAGGATTTCACGGAATAACGACGGTGCAACGGTGCGCACAATGGAAGCGCCCGACAATCAAGCGAATATCTGAGGAAAAATTTTAATTGCGCGACGTAAGCTGCTTACGTGCACTCTTCACTCGTACGTTGATATAAAAAACTTGGCCTCTTTGAGCAGATACTTTTAAGTAATATCATATGAAAGTCAATTTTATCATTTCACGAAGGAATATATTAAATGATATGAAAATCTTCAATAACATTATTTCTATTTTGAACATAATAATTTTTAAGTGATTAAATTGAATTTATTGTATCATAATTAATTATTTTACAAAAAAAATTTAGATGACTAATTACATTATGCAACAATGATAACTCCCCTAATACGTTATTTCGACGTCTGTGTAGAGCAACTTGCGCAAATAAAAATTCCGTTTGCAAAAATATTTTATGAAACAGAACAAAAAAGTTATGGATAAAGTTTGGGACTCGTGTCGAAAATTCGTATCCAGTATTTCTTTCACGGGCGATTGAAATATAAAACTGAGTTTTCATTTAATTATTTATTATGAATTTTCCAAATCTATATATTTGAATCAATGAAATTTATCATAAGAATAATTTTTGAAATATAAAAAAACATACATCCGGTCTTCACCGGATAATTCTCGTGCACAAGTTGACACAACACGTTTGGAGCGTCCAACCTGTCAGGCTTATAATGAGAATCAAGGAAAAAATTTTATGCAAACTTTCCTATAATTTTTAATTGTTCTAATCGTTTTTTGAAAATTATTGTTACGGATAAGTGTAGTATTTAAAGATGTTAATTGTTAAATGATGTTAAAAAACACATAGTTAAGAGTCAAACAATTTGAAACTGCATATTAGAGTAAGTGATGAGGAGAAAATTAAACAGTCAAACGAACTTGTGAATGAACTGTAAGGAAGTTCGACTGTAATTATACACTGGGGGGGGGGGGGGGATGCAACACCTGAAATTGGTCGAAAATTTGATAACTTTCAAAGTGCTATAACTTCGACTATTTTCAACGAAAAAAATTCTACATTTTTGAAAATTGAAGGTCTGAATGTCCTCTTCAAAACTGTTGCATTTACTTTAAAACAAATGTAAAAAAATGCAACATTTCAATGAATTTTGAAAGGTTGTACGGTAAAATTTCGGCAGTTAACTTATAGATTTTGCATTAGAATCTTAAAACTCATTTCATTCTGATTAATTTAAAAAAACATCAAAATTGATGAATTTTTATTGAAGTTATAACAGTTTGAAATTGTCTACTTTTTTATACATTTTTTCTCACTTTTAAACACAATAAGATTGTATTAAAGTTTTAGTGTCAAAAACTTGGCAATGCATTACTGCGTTACCTCATTGACATGAAAAATCAAAAACGGTGGTATTTTTACTTAAACATTTCAGGAAAAAAACTATTGCACGACATAAATGTATCGCCGACTTTCTCGCGGTGCACATCGGATAACGCATATGTCGAAGGTACATTTTTATCGTGCAATTTTTTCTCAGGGCGGGGAATAGCTATCGCTGTAATGATACCCTGAGGTCGATCTTCACGACCTATTTCCCGTCTTTCGAGACGTCAATTTCTCAGGACATCTCGAAAAATTTCCTTTTTTCAAGATGATTTCCAGTTCCGGATGAACGCTGGTTACCGATGGGCCTTTTCCGAGAAGGCATACAGCACATCCACTGCCAGTGACACTCGGGGGTCGGTAACACAACACCTCCTGAAAGTTGACTTTGAATCCGCAAGGCTAACAATTTCCTTTTGAGCGACTTTTTCAGCTCCACGTCGCCTTCGTTTGCCCCACACTTAGCCATTGTTGGACGGCTGTAGAAAGATATAGTGTATTCAAGGTCGGGAAGGCTCGATGTTCCTCGGCAGCAACCCGTAGACGATTTCGGGGCTTCTCATAACAAATACCATCGAACGGGACTTGCGCCTTCACATCTAATCCCTGCAACTAACTCACGGAACTAATCAACATCATGACCATACAAAAAAATCAATACACAAACCCTAGTAGAAATTTAATTCGGGCCCTAAGTAGGGCTGCCTTTCAATCTTGTCCGGCTCCTATAGGGCAAGAATAAGGTTAAAGTGAGACTTTTATCCGGCGTGTAATGCCTCCCCTTTATTTAGCCGAAATCGGCAAACAGGAATGGACCCTAATTAGGTTCAAGGTTCAAATACGTTCAAAAAAGTGAACCAAACGTTCTAGAATATTTAATTTAATAATATAGAATAAATTCTATATACACTAATTATGAGTGGGGAATATAATTTAAAATTCACCCAGAAAATGTTTTTTACCTCAATACAAGATTGAAGTATTTCAAAAATTGCCGAAAATTAATTTCGGTAAAGTCCAGTAGAACACGCTTACAAAAGTCTTAGAAATAGTAGCCGAATCACCTCTTTTATATGCCCGTGAGGAATCAGACTACTTGCAGGAAAAAAAAGGTAATACAGCGCCACCTACCAGCATAAATGAGAAACATGACGCTGTTATTTTGAATTAAAGATAAAATATGTGCATAATTTTAGCTATTACATTTTTTGATAAAAATAAACACTTATATTTTATTTTCCATGGAAGAAAAAATATAATATTTTCAAAATTTTTTCGAACTAATTCGAACGAATTAGCATGTAAACACATTTTTATTTTAGCGTAATTAGGAAAACCAAATTTTGCCCAGAATTAAATCATTTCGTTAAATATAACAAGGCCCGAATTCGGCCTGATGAATTCGGCCTGAATTTCGGCGACTTAAAGGGGAGGCATTACACGCCAAACAAAAGCCAGAATTAGTTGTTTTCAATTTATTTTTATGGGCCTAAGTAGGGCCAAATAAGGTGAGCCCAAACAGTCCAACTTTGGCTTTCATGAATGCTCGATTTCATTCTGGTTTGCCCTGAATTGCCTCCAAAGAGCCCTAAAAATTCAAAGGCACGCCCATCTTTTTTTCTACTAGGGAAAGACTAAGTGATCAATAAAAATAAATCTAGACTCAGAATATAAATCTTCAAAAAGAAATAAGAATAAAAAAAAACAACAGATTAAAATTGCCGCTGTGCTTTGCTGCTCTGTGTCGGCCCGATACTGCTGAAAATTCCTCCGCCAACTTTTAGACGGGCCCAAGCAATGTTACAGGTTATAAGAAGAACATTGAGAATTAAAGGTCAAGTTTGTTGTTTTTTTCATGATAACTCGCGCTTCAATGAAGAGAAACTGGCAATTAATAAAGCTGTCAATGAAAATACCGATCCAATGGACTGTGAAGAGCAGCAAAAAGAGGTGGAAATATGTTGGTAGTTGTCCCTGAGGAAGAAGAGGGACCCTTAAAAGAGATTATGGTGCACGGAAAAAAAGATGCAATAATTTTTATCAAAATCGGTGTAATTTTTACCAAACTGTTTTATAAATAAGTAACAGAAGGCATCTTTGAGAATAAGAACCAAACTTTTTGTTACCAAATATTGAATAAAAATTATTCAATTTTTCGGTACTTTTTATCAACCAGTTTAATAATTTATATCAAAAATGGACTCTGTCCTCCAGTTATTAAACGTTTAGTAAAAATTATTGTATCTTTTCTTACCATATGGTACCCAATGACCAGACATTAAAAACAACTCATCAAGAATCTTTCAGTGATACTTTAGAAGATGAAAATAATTATGCCAACTCCAAAAACAACTCGGAAGATGAACGCGTCAACGCAGTAGCAAATCTTGCTAGTAAGGTTTCCGTTGAACAAGAGTAACCTCTTGAAAATAAGGATGGTAGATGGTAGAGGATGGTGGATAGCGAAGATGAGTCAAATAAAGATTTTACTCCCAGCGAAGAACAAGAAGTTTCTTTATATGAAAAGAAATCCGCTGAACAAAAATTGTGATGGCCCTGATGTGGTTGGGGTTCACAACTGACAAAATTAGAAACATCCTTTCAAAGAAAAACACAATAACAGCTCGACTTACGAAGGACATTAATTTCTACACAGTGGCATCTAACTTCCTTTTTAAAAATTTTGATACAAAGATATTGACTGTTTATTTATTTTGAAAAAATTACAAGACATGCATTATAGTTTAACAATAAACTAATGTTATGTATGCGATAAAGCACCGAGCAAGATGGCTAAGTGGCTACAGCTGCCAGGTTCGCATTCGGTGGGTCAGGAGTTCGATTCTTCCGACCGGCCACTTTGTGCTTTTAGTGCAAATTTATTAGTTGTTGTTGTTGATCGACTGTCTGGGGCATTGCTGGGTTACGTTGCAGCTGAGATTTTAATGGTGTCAATTTTGGCTAAGTTCTTTTTTTTATTATTTTATTTGGTGATTTCTGTTAATTTTACAATTTTGAAATACGTGATGTTGACAGAGTTCTATATTGTCAACTCATTAATACATTAGGTTGTTTGTTTGTTTGAATTCCGTATTGCAATATATTTTGTTTAATGTCCGAAAATAATAGGCAGTAAATAAATGTTTTATTTTCTGCAAGTATTTAATTCGTGTCTGAATTAACGTCTCAAATATAAATGTTTTGCTTCTGCGGAGCTGATATTTATCAGGTCACATTGAGATCAAAGATGATCACCAAAGTTCGGTTGATCCCAACTTTAGAATTTTCATTCCAGTGTCTCTGTGGGAGAAATTGCAGGAATTGTTATTCCCAAACAGCGTCTTTGTTTCTCCGACCAGCTGTATTCTGTGTCGGTTTTATATCAGAAATTGTGTTTGTATTGTTTATGGTCAGCGTCGACCTACAATTGTTTAAATCATCATCTCATTATTATTTGCCAAGTTCTATAAATTAATTCGCCGATAAAATTTGCAATCTTGATCTGATAAATTGCAATGTTTTGATCTCAAAATTCAAGATATTATATTTCACAGACTTTAATTCTCAAGTCCGAAATTCGAATACTTGAGACCGTATTTATGTTTGATTATTTCGTGTTTTTATTGGGTTTAACTCTTTACTATTTTATTTCTGGTTTTAAAGAAACCGAGAAATTGATGAAATTTAAAATTCTCATCTCGGGCTAAATTTCAGCGCCAAATTATTAATCATTGATATTTTCAAGTTTGCGATGTTGATTTAGTGACAATTCAATGATTAAATACAATTGATATATGTATATTTTTGGGGTTTGCTTATGCGGGTTGTACAGAAATAAGCGTAATCTTCTCCTTACCTTTTTATTTCAGCTTCCAAAGAGCAGTGGACTGTATTTTTATTAGTGATTGCAAGCTTAAGCAGAATGAGCAAAACAAAAGCAAGGGTTATTTCTCAAAAATTAGAATTAATTGAAAATCTTTATTATGAAGTTTACGTTGAATAAAGATCAATAAGGAAAATTAGTATTGAAAACTTGCTGATTAAGATGATGAAGGGAATACGAAATAAGAACTACATAGGATTTTCCGCTCATGCGCGGGGAAACCCATGGATAGGGTCAACTACAAAAATAATGCTCATGCGGCGATTGGCTTAACGCGAATTGACGCGATCCATGGTAAAACCCCTTTTTTATGTTTTATTTTCCAAAAAAAGACATCAAGCAACAACTATTTTGCAGTAATAATAAAAAAGCGAGAAAAAACCAATAAAACAGATTGACACGCAGTAGAGAGTGCGTTCCGCTCGTGTTATTTTTTCATAGCAAGATTGTCAAAATGAATTCTTTCGCTTACTCAATTTTAACAAATACATAGGGATGCGAAATTACATTTTCGTCTAATAAAGCCCAAAAAGGAAAACTATACAAAAGGGCGATTTGCAAATGACAAAATTTTTGTGTAATTGTGGCAGTGTTTTGCACTCCATACAATAGAATGGTAAAATAAATTACTTTTAGCGATGAGGTTATTGAAATAAGGAAGAAGATAAAAAAAAGATATTTAAGCATAAAAACTCATATGGCACAGACACAAATAAGGAAAATGGATCCGCGTAACAACACAAATTGATGGCTAAATTTAAATGTAACGATTCGATGGCATTTGGGAAAAGATAAAAAAGGAAAATGGCATAAAACAATAGCACAAAATTGAGATATGATTCAATGCGAAATTTATGCAGGATTTAGAAAAATTATGCAACTCGAAAATGAATATCGCAAAGGGACGCTAAAACATTAACCGAGTCGGATAACGATCCATTTCTTTTCGCAATAAATATTTTTCATAGCCAAAATAAGCAAAATGTGCATATAATAAAGAAAGCAAATCCAAGCCCTGCGAACAGTTTACAGGAATCGAGGCTTTTGCCACGTGGAAAACTTAATCACAAAATAGACTGATGCAGTGATACTTTTTGATTAAATATAGGAAATTGAAGATGCGATCCGCAGAGACAATTTTTGGGATTGGGAAAAGATGCAGACTGGGATGCAAGGGTACCTCTTTTCGATGAAAAAGAGGTGAACACAACTGAAGACGCACAATGATAAGTGCAACAGCAAATATTTGGAAAATACTTTTAGCGGCTGCAAGGCAGTTAGCAAAAGGCAAAAAAAAAAAAATAACCAAAATATTATTCAAATTTATGTAAAAGAATTATGCAAAGTTAACTTGGAAAAAATTGTACGTTAAGCAAGCAAGCAAAAACTAAATTGAGAAAGCGGGTGATCAATCTAAGGAATCGAAAGCGAATGATAAGCGTCGCCGAATTTCACAGGCGTGAGCTAGGAGCTCCCCGCGCGGGGAGTGTTTTCATGCGGCGAAGCAAAACTTTCATCGCTCGTATTGAATTTAATTCTTTTTTCGAGTAATATTTCGTAGAGGCGTAATTTTCTGTTCAAGAACCCCGAGCACTGATATAATGACACTTATTGTCATTTAATTTTTTTCTTTTGTAGTGTGGAAATATTTTGGGGCAGAAATAAAACTAAAATAATTAATAAAAAAAGTATAATTTATCCACCAATATGATAATCATTAATAAATTAATTTAGTTGTGTTGAATAAATTTGAAATCGCAATGTTTTGATCGCGAAAGTATCTTGTTCGAGCTTGTATTTACATTCGAGAATTTCATATTATAAAATCACTTAACCCTTTAATATTTTAATTTCGAATTCAGAAATTGGATAATTTCAGAATTCGGGAGATTTGATCTTTACGGATTATTAATAATAGTTAAAGGACACACTCCTCAACACTTACATAAGAGTGAAGTCGAAAGTCGATTTTGATCTTTATCAATTATTAGTGATTTGAAAAATGTAGAAATATGGATAAAAGTTTTTCAGTGAATTATTCAAAAATTTGTTTTTTCAAATTTTCTTGCTGCCAAAACCTATAAACGAACAATGAAACATGTAAAAGGTTTATTTTCGGAAAATTAAAAACAAGTTGAAAGTTGTTAGTTTTATTTATCAGAGACACTCAGCGTGTACTAGATACACAGATGATTCCTAAAAATGTTTAATTAATCCAGGTACAAGATCCTCATTTGTTATGATGCATGAGAAATTTTTTAAATTGAAAGGACGTATTTGTTTTTGTTTTCAACACGATTGTTAAGTTAACAATCGTGTTGTTAACACGAATATAACTTTACACGTTTATGAGTTGAGAAATACTTTTGAAATGATTCATTTGTACAATTTTTTCGAACAATAATGATTCGAAACATTTTGTGATGTGATGTGAGAAACAATGTTTTTCTTGAAACATTGCGAAACATTATAATTAAAAAAATTTTTTAAAAAAAATTTTTAATTTAATTAAATTAAAAATTATAATTCTTCGTTGATCTCACATTTTTTATTGATCGACATTGACTTCGGTTAATAATCGTGTTGAAAACAAAAACAAATACATCCTTTCAATTTTTCACATTGTCCTGAAGTTACGATTCGTGGACCGTTTTCCGAATAACCCTTCGAAAATAGTGAAAAAAACAACAAATTGACAACGTTGATTTAGTATCGATTTTATTTGATAAATTAGAAAACAGATACAAAATTGAGATGTTTAATGACTTAATAAACCTGACTGAATAAATCTTTGGAAATGGTATAAAAACAACACATTGACTTATCATTGATTTTATTCGATAAAGTAGAATTGCCCCAATTCTATAATATATAATAAATGCCCCAATTGTCTTCTTCGGTTAAGATGGTAGAAAGGCAAGCCCTCCACAATCCAACCAGATCGAAGAGAGTTGAGCTGGGAAAAATCCAGTAGCTGACTTCGCTTTACGGGCACACAAGGCTCGTTTCTTACCGAGTGAAAAATTCATACGGGGACGTATGGAGAGACGACCCTGACGAGACCATATTACTTGAATAGCGATCGTCTCCACCCGACGGAGACGGACTAGAAACTTCTCCCCCGTGTGGGTCCAATGTATTTGACGTTCGAATCTTGACACTACAAACGCGACCAAACAGAAACGACGCCAAAACTTATCTAGCCTAGACACTATGCGACAGAGTATTATACTCTGTTAGTAGATGTCCAGGAAAGACAGCTTTACATGGTTGCAGTAACCTACACATGGTTGCAGTGAGTGTACTTTTTCTCACGCCCAGTGCTCCTCTGATAGCAACCGCCTGAACATGTTTCAAGCATCATGTTTCTACCATACGAATGAGGCGTAGATTACTACTGGTAGTAGAAGTGCCTGATGTAGCCAGATCATGTTCCCGGGTCTTAAACCCCAGTCCCGCCCAATAGTTCCCCTACACCCCATGTATACGCTCAGTACTTCGTTGCACTGCCTCCGCACATGCGTATTCTACTTCATCTTTCTATCTAGGTATAGCTTTAGATATTTAACTCTTTCTAAATACGGTAGTGATTGCCCGTAGAAGTTAATGTCCCGAAATTGCTTTAGTTTGTATTTTCTTGTAATAATCACGAACTCTGTTTCTCCGGGATCACCGCCAGAGATCGTGTTTTACACCAATCCTTGATCTGCCTTGGGTCCGCATACCCAAACGTGAAAAATCTTTCTCGGCCAAGTATTTCTATTGGCTCGTCTACTATCAAGATCCCCACTAAGGGTGAAAGCACACCCCCCCCCCCCCCTGTGGGCATGCTTCTTTGACTGTCCCTCCCACAGTTTTCTCGTTCCACACACTGTAGACCCTCCTGCCCTCAAGCATGTGCATCACCCATCTTGCAATGGTATTTGTTATTCCATGTTTAAGCATAGCTGTTACTGTGGCTTCTCTTGTGGTACGGTCGAAGGCTCCTTCTATATCAATGAGAGCTCCCATTACCACTTCTTTCTGCTCCATCGCCTCTTCAATGTATTTCACTCCACTATGAAGAGCAGTCTCTGTGGATTTGTCTACCTGATACGCGTGTTGGTGCGCACACAGGGGATGGTCCACTAGCTCCACATGTCTAATATAGTAGTCTACCAGCTTTTCTAACGTCTTCAACATGAAGAATGTCAAGCTAATAGGTATAAAGTTCTTTACCGTCGAGTAGCTGGTTTTGCCTGGTTTCGGTATAAAAAACCACCCTGGTCAAGAAGGGTTGCCTCGCCAACAGCCTCGCACACCTCAACCGGCATGTCCTTACCCAGGTAGTCTCCACACTTCACTGTCACTCAGGGTAAATTCGACATCGTCGGGGCAAGCGAAGTCCCAAGCCTAGGTTGCCTATCTACCCTAGGCCTTTTCGAAGCGGCCTCCTCAGTGGAACTTTGAGGCCTCTTCCTCTTCCTCTTCACGTCTGTAGCCTGGTGTGAGGTACCCGAGGTAGTAGCACCCCTGGGTTTTCTTTTTCCTTTTTTGCTCTTTTTGAATTTAGGAGCAGGGAGTCCCTTTGCCTTCGCCTGCTCTTTCATCAATCTCCTCTATTGGGCCCCGCTGTGATGTTTGACCCGATAGCCCCTGTTATCAGTGAGGGCTTCGAAACTCGGTGGTGTCACCCTAGTATCCTCTACCTTGTCGGTAATTTGTAGGTTTATGATTTTTTCCTCCATAAATTTCCCACGAGTAGCTAGGGAAAGAAGGTCCGCCTACGCAGAACCCCGCATGTGTGGGTAAGGCTGAAATATAAAGGGAGGTCGCCAGGTATCTCTAGGGAACCAGTTGCGACAACGCTCTTCCTGTGCCATGCATCCCTCGGCGCGGTATCTACACACCTTGGATTGGAGTGATACAAAAGTGGCTTCTGTGAGCTGCCAGAGAGTCGAGTTTTTACGTATTGGTTAACAGCGGGTGTTGGTACTAAATCAAATCGTCAGCAACAAGCGTCGCTCCGTGGATTTGATTCGACACACCTAGGTCCATCGTTTGATCCATATTGCCTTCTCCACCGAGATGTTGAGTGACGTTCCAAATTTCCTAACTTCTAGCAACAGACCTCGGTACTAGAGAGTGGAAAAATCCGATTGCTTAGGGCGCTTTACGGACACACAGGGTACTCAGTTGTTTCTCACCAAGTGATGAAACTCACACGGGGAGCCACGGGAAGGCGACTCAGCGAGACCATATCTCTTGCCTCGCTGTTGTCATCCTCCCGACGGACGAGCGCGCCAATCGAGAGGGTATAATTTTATCGCAACCTAAGGCCACTTGTGTTTGAGGCAAGCGCCTGG
>JAQQRF010001151.1:0-23598 GCA_030523145.1 Trissolcus brochymenae
GGCAATTTGTGCAGAACTAATTTGTTTACGGTTATATACATCAAATTTATAAAAATGCTTACTGTAGTATATATTTTTCGATTTCTTCAAAAAATAATGAAGATTTTTCATGTGCTCAAAAATCATGTGATTCTTTTTGCATGAGCAATTTGTAACGCACTTTTTCATTATGTGACCCGATTTTCAGCGTTTAATTAATGTATTTTTTCTTTTTGATGCGAATTTGTTGAGTAAGACATAATGTTGAGTTGTTACTATAATTAAATTGAAATAAAATGCATATTTTATAATATCTTATTTGTTTATATCTAAACTAACTTCTGAGCATACTTTCTACGAGTTTTTTCAAACTGTGCCATTGATTTTGACTGTTTTGTAGTGACTATTTCATTACGTGACCAATATTCTTATGCGCAAAATGATTGGCGACTATTAATTGCGTTTTGAATCGGTACTGATCCCTTCTGATCTATGAAATAATTGCTGTTAGTGTAAAAATGAGTTTTGTACGATTTGTATGGAATGATAGTTTTTACTTTTCGAATTTCTATTCTGTTCATCTGGACTTTACAGTAAAAATGTGCGCAAAAGAATACACTGTTAAAATGTCAATCAAAGGTTCTATAATGAATGTAATATAGTTGTTCATTAGACTTCAATATTATATCCTCCAATTTATTGCAAATTTATCATTCATGTTCATTGCTCTCGTTATAAAGTGAACACATTCGTGAACTCAAAAGCCTATTTTTATGAAATCATATTACACGATAAAATTAATGAATCTGAAGATTGACAACTCTCAAAATTGATTGATTTTTCAAATCGCCCCACACTTTGTCCTGGAATCTCAATCAGTAAACAAATTAAAAAAAAGAAATAATAAAAGTATTAAAATTAAAAGTATTTAGAAGTAATAAAAATAAACAAAGAATTTAAATTTTATCTGACTATTTGAAAGTTGATAGAATTTTTTGAAAATTTACTTGCTCACTTATTGAACGGAGTTAATTTAATTATGATTTAAATGACTTTTATTTTAATAATTTTCAATAGTTTTCCTGATTTTTGATTCGATACAGAAATAAAAAAATTAAATTTTTTATATATGAAAATAGTTAATTATCAATTAACATCAATATGTCAGGCTACTGCATAGATTCAAATCAGTTTTGATTATATTTAGTTGTAGTTTCACTTGAACTTAATTTTGGCACTGAGAAATTTCATCAAATTCAACAATACACGACAACACCAAATAAGCATAAAAACAAACAAGTTAACTTCGACTTTAGAATTTCAATGTCAAGCTAGTTAACGAAGTAGATGAATCTTTAATCCAATAGTTTGTTAGTTTAATAGTTTTCACTGCAACTTTTCCCTGGCAGGATTTGGAAGTATGGAGAAAGAAAAATTTCGTTTCTTAAATTCACATGCTGAGCCACTAGAAAGAATTACAAAGTTTATTTAATTACTCAAAAGTTGGAGGGTTAAACTGAAAAAGAACTGTACTAGAACTGATCTATACAATTTGAATCGGATAATGAGAGAAGCGACGTATATTCTTGCCACGCACACAAAACATTTTATACTGCACAATGTAAATTTTACGTTATATTTTCTGTTTTGTTCGATTAATTTTTTTCGATCCATTCTAAAAATGAAAGCTCGTCGTGAAGTTGGTCATGTCATAGCAAATGCGCACGCATCCATATCGATCGATCGATTTCGATTTCTATTCAAATCAAATCAAATCAAATTAAATCAAATCTTTCAAATCTTCTTCCATTGAAAAAACTCGTCGTGAAGTTGGTCATTATGTAATCGTTATTTGCAATCTATTCCGTTCCATTGAACAAATTTATTTGATTGATTTTTTTTTATTTTATTCAAAATTTTAGAATCATTTCTAAGAATTTTAAAAATGGATGATTTAAGAATGAAATTCTTTTCGAATACTGGAAAATGGAATTGAAAATGGAAAATTATTATTTTTAAGAAATGGATTCTTTATATATCAATTATTCTATATTTTTTTATTTTTAATTAAATTTGTATTTTTTAATAAATACTCTTATATATTTTTTCTATTTCAAGAGAAACAATTTAAGAGATAGAATATAATAAAGGAATGTAATACTGGAAATTTGTTTTGAATGGACCAATTAGAAATTTTTTTACGTGTCCACGCGATTCGAGTGTTTTGGGTAAAAAATCCACCAATTAGGAAGGACCTCATGAAAATGCACATTACCACGTGTTGTTCTAATTTCTTTTTTCTCGAGTCTTCGCTCACAGTAGTTGCAGAGTAGTGCTTCGTCAGTTTCATTTTTTGATTTTTGATAAATATTTAAATTAAAAAAATGGAATACGTGTCGACCAGTTCGGATATCGACGAAATCAAAATAGGAGATCATACTGTGTAGGTGTTTCTTTTTATTATTCTTATTTATAATTAACCAATTTCCTAACCTAGCAACTTTTGTAACATTTTTATTCATAATAACTTCTTTTCCTCATTATTCCTTCTTCCTTTATTCCTACATTCTATCTTCTATACTATACAAAATTTTTTCCAAATTTTTTTTTACGTTATTTTTCGTAGGGAACTGGTGGGTTATATTGTGTCGGCAAATGCTCCCATCACAGTGGGAAAAGTGAAAACCTACGAGGTGATGAAATTTCTTATAAGCAACTCCAACAAATCCGTTGCCAATCGAAAATTGGTTCAGTGCGCTGCGTGGAACGATGATATTCAACGATTTCAGTCGAAGATCATACCAGGATCTGTGAGTTGAAATTTTTTCATTAAACTTGTGTTCTGAAATTATTGTATTTATTATGATTTTTTTTTTACCGAAAAAAATTTTCAAATGAATGTTTTTTATTTTGATTTGTTGTTTGTATGTTTGTTTTTAAGATTATTCATGTCAATGGCGCGTGGGCTGTAGCGGCCAATCCGACATACAACCAAGGAAATGTCAACTTTGAGTTGTCATTAAAAAAAAGTACTGAATTATCAGTACTTGAGAACAATCCGGTTGACTCAGTTATTGACGAGGATCCAATTTCCATAAAAATGGAGGATGCAGCCAATTGGATTGACCTTGGAAAAATTGGTAATGTGAATTAAATAGTTAATTTCTTCATTATTTCATAAAAAAATTGATATCTTCCAGCATGCTCTGATTTTTTTGTTTTAAATTTTACTTTTTTATAATAATTTTTTAATTTTTGTTACAGATTTCAAGGCATATTTAAAGAGCCCTTTCCAACTGGTTGCTAAAAGAAATCTTGGCTCTTTCGGATGTGCTTCTGTATGTTCATCAGATGGATACAAGGTGGAAATAAGAATCAGCGACTTCACTCCAGACAATAAATTCATTGTTGGTATTCCACTTATAATAACTGGATTCGTTCGAGAAGAATCAGGTTTCTTTTTTTTCTTTTTTTTATTTCATATCATATATATTTTTTTTTTAATGGAATTTTTTTTTCAATTATTGTTATGCTAATGTTAAATACAGACGAATTTGGTCAAGGTCGCTTGTATGTGGAAGTGCCTAGAGGGAAAAACATTCAAATCGGAGATGATGAAAAGAAATTGTCTGTCCAGATGATCAAGTGGAATCAAACACCTAAAAGGAAAGTTCTCAAGGAAAGTGATCTCGCTTCTTCTTTAAAGGTCAGTGTATTTATATACAAAATCATGATCAATCAAAATGATTATATTATGAAATTATAATTATTTCATTTTTCAGAAGGCAAAAATATAGAAAGGAACGAACTATTAAGCGAACTACCACTATAAACAGATCAAAATGTTTGATCTGATCACTCAAAATGTTTTTCTAAGTGTTCAAAAAACTAGATTTTTCTCCGATCGAAGTTAAAAATACTGTTTTTATCTTATTATTTATATTGAGTTATTTGATATAGAAAGTTCTATGTAAAAAAATAAACTATGGTGATATTCCATGGTTCTTATGATGTAGTAATGCTATACTATAGATATGTGTGTGTTGATAGTTATAAGTGACGTATTTATCATAAGTATTTATCATTTAATGATGAGAAAAAAGATTTTATTTGTGATACTGCTGACTGATTTTACTGAATGATATAACTGTACTGATATATCTACTAGAGACTGATTACTAATTATAAATAATAAATCATAATAATATATCTATTAAAAAAATATGTAGACTTTGGAAACATTAAAAAATGTTTAATAAATATTGTTTCGTTTTTATTTCCAAAAAGGACACAAAATAATCAATGTTTTAAGAATTGTTTTTGACGCCAAATCTTTTCTCTGAATCATAGTTTTAATAAGAATAAATTTTCTAAAATTATAATGATTAATATCTTTATGACAATAAAGTTTTTAAATTCCGAATTGCAGTTATTAAATTATAGATATAACTATTATATCACGTTCAAAATGCGCGCCATTTTTTATTTTTGTAATATGCTCAACAGGCTGTCCATCTCTGTAATATT
This sequence comes from Trissolcus brochymenae, assembly GCA_030523145.1. Lineage (NCBI taxonomy): Eukaryota > Metazoa > Arthropoda > Insecta > Hymenoptera > Scelionidae > Trissolcus > Trissolcus brochymenae. Next base: position 4,507 of record JAQQRF010001151.1, read on the forward strand.
TTTAGTGTTCAAACTGTTTTCTTTTTATGACCTCCGATTTTTGTCAGACAACATCGAATCAGTGTCACTGTTGCTGCTAAGATGTTGTTATTGAGTTTGACTGCTTTATTTGTTTTTAAAATAATCAATCAATAAAATTTATAATACCTGATTTGGTATTATTCATTCAGTCAAGTGCACGATTTTAGAACTTACAGTTAATTTTGAACCGTCATTTAAGGTTAACTTGAATTTCGTTTTGGTGCACTTAAGAGTGAGATGAATTCCACTCAAATAGGCATTAAATTCACCACAATAAAAGGTAAGACTATTGTTTATTGAAATCATAAATTGCACATAGTCATTCTTGCCATTCAAAAATAAAAAGTTCCACTTTTATTCATTTTAATATTTTTATCAAAATTTATTAATTTTTGTACACAAACTTTAATTTAAATTTGAAAATTCGGAAGCAGCTCTTTGTTTGTGAATGTTCATTTTTATGGACTATCCGACAAAATCGAAAAAATGCAACAATAGATAAATAAATATATAAATATATTATATAGTATTGAACAATATTCAATATATTCTATATAATTTTGTCAACAAACTCCTTCGATTTTTGTAGTTTGACCTTATTTTTAGGCAGGAATTCGTACAGAAAACATAAAGAAAGATCGAAATTAATCCTAATAATCTTTATCCTGATAATCTTTATTTCTTTTTTCAAACTAATTTTTTTATAAATTTTGATGACAGATATAATATATTTTCACTCAGTTTTCAATGAAAAGATAAACAATTTTGTAGCGAACATTTTGTTCGCTACTAATCTACTAACTATCGCGTAAAATTATTATTTTTGATTTTGGACTTTGCTGCTTTCAAAACTAATCCTTGCTTTAATTTCTAAAAATTGATAGTTGAAATTTAAATAATTTGTCGAAAAAATCAACATTCAATATTTAATTTTGAAGGCGAAAACTGTGACAACTATCTTAAAACATTAATAAATCTACTACTAAATATGAAATCAAATCATTTCATATTTTTAATCCATTCAAATTCTTTGGAAAAAAATATTGAAATTATTAATTCATCTTATTACCATACAGAATTAATAATTGATTCCTTTTTTTTAAGGTACCACCCCAACAATCAAAAGAGTTTGCAACCTATCTCTCTTTACAAAAAATCTTAGAAAGGCTGAGTATGTATCACCACTTGATGTATCTTATTATCCTATCTTTTATGTAACATTCTTTATTAATTAAGAATACAGTCAACTAATATTTTGTTTGCTTTTTTTTCAGGTTAAAATTGCATGAAGGAACATATAGGAACATACATAGTTGTAACATAGTAGCTGTTAAATTTCATTGTGAGATTGTGATTTTCGTTTGAATATTGTTACAAATAATAAATAAAAGTGATACTTTTGAATCATATTGTAAAGTTTCAACGATCTTTTTCAATTTTTTAAACATAAAAGATTCAATGCCAAATGACCAAATGATCCAATTACCAAATGATCCACTGACTAAAAAACATTTGACTTTTTATCTGATTATTAGACCTCAAGATTAGATCAAAGATCATTAAATGATTTTAGACCAAAGATTCACTAAATGACCAAAAGATTAGACATTAAATGAACTTCTCGTGTTTTTGCTCATGAAAATAAGTTAAACATCAAAATAATTACTTCTTAATCAATTCACTTGTTCGATAAGTAAGAAAATCGATTAAAATTAATTAAAACTTCCTTTTTTTAATAATTAAATGAATTTAATGTAGATTAGAAATATTCAAAAATTGTAATTAATAACGTTTGATTTAATTGATAAATATATATCATTAGTATCTCGATTAAATAGATTGTTGGTATTATTATTTTAACGTATTTGTGATTACATATTAATTAACGAAATGCCTCGCAGGAAAGTGCTGAGATCTCCACAAGAAGAACTTGAATTTCAAAAGTTGAAAAGACGGAAAAATGCTGAAGCTCAACGTCGTTGTAGGCTTAGAAAACAAGAATTAATTAATAGTCAACTTTCAAACGAACATAACGCATTACTCTGTACAAAGTCTACTCCACAAATGCAAGAATAATCTGATATTTCTCAAAATATTCAACCTTCTGATCATGAAGCAGGAAATTGTTCTGTGAATGAATGTACATTTGATCAATCTGTTTCCCAAGGTACTTGTCAAAACAGTCAAGCATTCGAATCAAATTCGAATATTACAGACACGATAAACAATCAAAAGAAAAAAAGGAATGATGTTCAAATCAGAATACAAAATATCAATGACATTGTTGAACACAACATTGGAAAAATGGATATTCCATGTAAACATTGCAATGCACTTCATTTTAAAAGTGAAATTATTGCAACAAAGTATCAAAACACGTTTAATCAATGCTGTGTTCATGGAAAAGTACATCTAGAAGCTTTGCCAAATCCGCCTGATTATCATCGATCTCTATTCGATGGGTCAAATCCGAATTCAACAGAATTTTTTGAGAATATACGATGCTATAATAATTCGTTTGCTTTTGCATCTTTCAATGCAAACTTGATTAAATTCAATGGACGCCCTGGTCCATTTTGTTTTAAAATTTCCGGACAGATATATTACCAGATCAACACATCATTGTATCCTGTAAACGATGAAACTCCAGCTTTCGGTCAATTATTCATTATTGATCCGAATGAAGCATTACATCATCGTTCCAGTGTTTTCGATCAGTGTTTCGATGTTGATGTTTTAGAATCTTTAGATAACATGATGAGACAGTACAATATCTTCTCACAGTTTTATGAAATGATGACACATGAATTGAAAGATCAAATTCAATCTAACAGCAATGACCCAACTGAATTGCAATTATTATTTTCATTAAAACCAGGAATGGATCAACGAAGGTTTAATTTCCAACGAGTCAACGAAGTTGCAGCAATTTTTTCGACCACAGCAGATGGCGATATTCTAGAATCTTATGTCACTATTCGTAACAAAAACACCAAAATATTGCAAACTGTAAGCTCAATGGACCCAAACGTTGAACCTTGGGTATATCCTCTCTTATATCCTTATGGAACACAAGGATTGCATCGTAACATCTTGCAAACGAATAGCACGCGAAGAGTTACACGAAGAGATTATACGAGATATCGTTTAGCTGTAAGACATGATTTTAATCCATTCATAATGGGTCGGAAACTTATGCAGCAATGGGTTGTAGATGCTTATGTAAAAATTGAAAAAGATCGATTAGAATATCATAAATCGAATCAAAAAGAACTTCGTGTCGAAACTTATCAAACTCTGAATGATTATTTGAATACTCATGCTGCAAATACCAATTCAACCATTGGAAAATTAACCATTCTACCTTCAACTTTCGTCGGATCATCACGAAATATGTTACAACATTATCACGATGCAATGGCTATTGTGAGACAGTTTGGAAAACCTGATATTTTCTTAACTATGACATGTAATCCGAATTGGCCTGAAATAAAAGACAATCTCTTACCAGGGCAGCAACCATCTGATAGACCTGACATAGTTGGAAGAATCTTTGATATAAAAAAAAGATAGTTTGATAGAATTGATTGTGAAAAAACAATTTTTTGGTGAAGTCGCAGCATATGTATATGTCATTGAGTTCCAAAAAAGAGGCTTACCACATATACACATGCTAATCACTCTGAAACATAACAGTAAGATACAAACTACTGAAGCTATTGATGATTTTATTTCTGCTGAGATACCTGATCCTTTGGTTCATCCAAAATTACATGAAATTGTTATGAAAAATATGATTCATGGACCGTGTGGCGATTGGTGTATGGTAGACGGTAAATGTTCTAAACACTATCCAAAGACATTTCAAACACGTACTACTATAAATGACAATGGATATCCCACCTATCAAAGAAGAAACACTTGCGTTACATATGAAAACTTCATGGATATATTGTTGATAACAGACATGTTGTGCCATATTCTCCAAGGCTATTGAAATTGTTCAATTGTCACATGAATGTTGAAGTGGTTTCAAGCATTCAATCTGTCAAATACATTTACAAATATATCTACAAAGGTCATGATGCTGCTGCAGTTGTGATACAAAACAGTTCTGGAGAATCAGTCATCGATCATGATGAAATAAAACATTTTATAGAGACTCGTTACGTCAGTCCGATCGAAGCATGTTGGAGGATTTTCAGTTTCAAGTTGCAAGAAAAAAGTCACACTATTTATCGATTACCTGTCCATTTACCTAATGAACACAATGTTATTTTAGAAGATGTATCAAAAACAGATAAATTATCAGCAGCTTTGAATCAAGTGACAATGTTAATGGAATATTTCAAATTGAATGCACGAGACGAAAACGCAAAAAATTATGTGTACTCAGAAATTCCAAAATATTATGTCTATAGAAAAGAGAATATTGATGGAAAAATTGTTTTTCGTTGGCACCCACGACAAAGTCATTTCAAATGCATAGGTCGTATGTACTCTGTAAGTCCTGCGCAAAAAGAATTATTTCACTTGAGAATATTGCTGTTATCTGTGAAAGGTGCTACAAGTTTTGATGGTTTAAAAACCGTTGAAGGTGTACTACAATCTTCCTTTGCTGCTGCATGTTTAGCTTTAGGATCAGTGGAAAACGATGAAGAATGGAGAAAGGCTATGCTTGAAGCCATTCTTTGGATGATGCCTCGACAGTTGAGATATTTATTCGTTAGGATTCTCATTCATTGTCAACCTATATATCCACATGAATTGTGGCAAGAATTCAAAAGCACCATGTGTGAAGATTTTACGAAAAGATATGACTTAACACAAAGTGAAAAAATGGCTTATGACCACATAATTAAATTACTTCATGATCAGGGATATCATGATTTTCAAATTGCCGATCTGGATTCAATGGAACCAATTGTGGATGATGCCATTTCAATGTCATCTGAAGAGCATTTGCAGATTAGTATGCAACAATATGCAATGATGAACGATACACAAAAACAAATCGTAGACACTACAATGGCATCTGTAGATAACTACAATAGTCAGAAATGTTTTTTCATAGATGGACCTGGCGGATCAGGAAAAACGTTTTTATACAAAACACTTTATCACTTGCTTAAAGGAAAAAAAAAGCAGGTCAGTACAATGGCATATACTGGTATTGCAGCCACATTGTTACCAGAAGGTCAGACTGTTCATAAGACACTAGGACTTCCAGTTCCACTATTTGCAGATTCTTCTTCCAATATTAAATCACAAAGTCCAGCAAGTGAAAAATTGAAAAACACTAATGTTTTCATTTGGGATGAAGCTCCAATGGCTCCTCGATATGCTTTAGAAATCATGGATCGAAAATTGAAAGACATAATGCAGAATGATTTACCTTTCGGGGGAAAAATTGTTATTTTAGGAGGAGACTTTAGACAATTATTGCCAGTCAAAGAGAATGCTACTAAATATGAACTCATTAATTTATCAATAAAATTCAGTTATTTATGGAGACATTTTCATAAATTCATTCTATCTGAAAACATGCGAATCTTGCCAGAAGAATTACAATTCGCAAAATTTGTTCTGGATGTTGGAAGTGGCGAGTTAAATGACACAGATGATAATATTGAAATTCCAACTTGCTTATTAGCTGCTTCAGATGACAATATAGTAAACGATATTTACGGACAATCATTGAAGAATATGGAATACAAAAAAGCATCAACAAGTGCTATTTTAGCTGCTCAAAACGCTGACGTTGACGAATTGAATAAACTTGTTGTTCAATTATTAGATGAGTCAACAGAACGAATTTTTAATAGTATCGATAGCATAGATGCTTCGGATGACAATGGAGAAATCGCAGCAACAATTTTACCAGAATATTTGCATACATTAGCACCAACTTCATTGCCTCCTCATGAATTGCGTTTAGGAAAATATGCTGTAATAATGCTCATTCGAAATCTCAATATCGATGAAGGGTTGTGCAATGGTACACGATTACTAATTATTGATGTGACCATTTATTAAAATGTGAAATTTTAACAGGAGACAAAGCTGGAACTATGACATCATTAGCCGCATGACTATTCAGTGTGAGAATGTATACCCTTTTAATTTCAAACGCAGACAATTTCCGATCAAACTTGCTTTTGCCATGACAATTAATAAATCTCAAGGACAAACGTTTCAAAGAATAGCCATTGATTTACGAAAAGAAGTTTTTAGTCATGGACAATTTTATGTTGCCATATCTAGAGTAAGATCGTTGAACACTTTAACCATTTATGTTAGTCATAAAAGTAACAGGGCCATGACAAAAAACTTTGTGTACAAAGAACTTTATGTATGAATTATCAAATATTAATAATTTATAACTACGAATTTCAAAAATTTTTCTAAAAATTTTTTCTATTAACTAATTTCGAATTTATCGATTACTAATGAAATTATTTGAAAAATCAAATTAAAGTTTCAAATAATTATAGTCAAATATTATTACTTGATATAAGGTTTTGTACATAAAATGCGATTGAAATTATATTAATATATTCAATGATTTAAGTAATGGGAAGGCAGAGGCAGCGCGCCCGGAGGGCGCGCCTCACTCTTCTATATTCATAAATTCGATATTTAACGAAACAAAACATTTATTTGAGCAGCAAACATAACACATTTTTTTCTTTTTATCTGACATGCCATGCTACTAATCAAAGAATATTAGTTAGAACTCGACTAATTTCTAGTTGAAGGATTTCACATCAACGTAAGGATTTGAATAACTTGTAACGTGGCAGGGCTCATTTGGCTCGGGAACTCCCAGTAAAGGAACCCGAAAGACTTTCCTGAACGAGCTCGAAGAGTTTTTTCAGGATGGTCATATAGAATAGTTGCCAAAGAAATTAGCTTATAAATTTTCAATGAGGGGGGCACTAGAGCGACCAGCTTGAACGACGTATAGACCCATAGAACGTGATACCGACTAACAGAAATTTGTTTCAGCGGCAGGGACGAGACGCCACCATCGTTATTATCTGTTTCAGGAAATCCTCGAGCCGTACTCAGCAGCCTGGATGTCTGCAGTACCATCCCCATAACGGCCGGATCATCGGTGGGGCAGGGTCTACGCTCGCCGATATCGACCGGGGTCGATATGGGGGGCCTCCTTCTTCCCCCCCCCCCCCGGACATCTCCACGGGGCCTGGAACGCAAGTTCAGGCCAGGTTCTGCGTTGCGGCCGACGTGGGGAAACGGTTATGTAACCGCCGACAAACCGTTCCTCCCTCTCCTTTTTTGAGTGTCCCTGAGCCGGCGTGGATGTGCGGTTTTGCGTTTTTGTGGTTTCTTTTTTTTAGTTAAGTAAAATTTATTTAAAGTTAGTGGTGTGCGCAAATTTGGTGTCGGGTTGGGGTCTTGCCAGCCAAGCTGTGTCCCGCTTATGTTTGTCATCGAAAGGTTTGATTTTGCATTAGAGAATATGTAATTTTGATCGCGGTAACTGTAACGGTCACTGTTAATTTGAAAGTTAATTTATCCGTCGAGGATTTTTGGGCCACTTAGGTTGGCCGTAGCCTTCGAATTGTCTAACATGGTTTAATTTTTTCTAAATTGTAAATTGGGGACTTATTTAGTAATTAGATTTTTCTTTCCGGCGGAATCTTTGGCAACTTATTGTATCATGCCATTCTTTTTCTCTTCGTGTTTTAATAAACAGAATTTTGTTATTTTGTAATTTATTTTCTTGTTTTTTTTTTGTTTGTTTGTAAGTCCGTAAAATTGCCCACGTCCCTTACGCCATAAGGGCTTGAGTTCCCTGGAAAACTAAGTTAGGCATTTTTTTTGTATTATATAGAAAAAAAATAGGGGACACTGACGAAAGTGAAACCCCGTTACAAACTTTTTTTAGATTTGATAGAAAAACGAGAAAACTCATAGGCTAGTTAAAAACATAATGAATTTTATCTTCATAATTAAATGTTTGCGCCACATGTTATTTGTTTGAATCAATTTTTGATGCGTGTCTGGTACTCTTTGATTTGAATTATATTACTTTTTAAATTTAAAGAAATTATTTTTCGTTGAACAACAATTCTTTTTCTAGAACTGGATGAATTAGGGAGGATTTATTTTAAGACGAACTTCAGTTTTGTTCGGAAAGCAGCCTTCTTTATTAAGGCATATCGGTTTCGAAAATCGTAGAAATTTTCCTATACAGCTAGTTTTCTGCCTACATAGTTAATTGTTTCTGTATAACATGCATCAAGAATTTTCACTATACAATCGAAAACATTGTTACAAATTTACTATATGTGTGAAACAATTATGCTATAATAATGGAATCATAATACAAACTACTGATTACGATATAAAACAATTCTGCTACAACATTCCGTAAAAAAACGCCTGATAGATGTGACAGGACCAACCAAGAAAATTTTTTTTAGTGTAAGCAGAATTTGACATATTTCGATTGAATGTAAAAAAACAATTGACTAATTGAAATAAATCATGTTTACCTAATGAAGAATTAGGATAAATCAGTTCAATTAATACAGAACTTCAATTTACCTGAACAACACATAACTCATGTTATATATTGTAAAATAAATTAAAATCAGTCTTAACATAATCTATTTTTTTTTTAATGTGTTCAACGATTCTTCCGCTTCGAGTAATAAATGTTATATGTAATATTGAAAGAACCATTCATATAATTTATTTGAATTAGTATTGCTAAGATAAACAAGTACAAGATTACCAGAAGTAAATCCATATAATCAATTTTTAAAAAAATTTCAGTCAACAAAATTTATTAACCGTTAAGACAAATTGAAAAACATAATTTTTTAATAATCGTTCAAAAAATTAAATGTGAGAGAGAATTGAATAAACAATTTGGTGCTACGTAATTATGCATAAATAATCTCAAGATTGATTGAATATCATGAGACAGATATTGTTTTTTTTTCCGCTAAATAACTATGATTTTTCTTTGAATAATTATTCGATTTCTTATTATTGAATTAGTTATATTCTTTTAAAAAGATATAGTATGACTATTATTAAACTCTTGCTATTTCTATAAATTGTTTGTTAATTTCTCATCGGTGGAACAAAAAGGCCAAAAGTAATCAAATGAAATGTCTGAAATAAAAATCAGACATATTTTAATTATTTATGCTATGATATATAAATTTATGTTTATGAATCGCATAAATAGTTTTTTATGTCTAGCTTTTAGTAACCCTTTCGATGTTTACGTGACATTTGCTGTTTCTGTCGCTAAGATATCTTGTCAACTCACGTTAACTTTTATTTCCTGACAAATTCTGATAAGTTTCAAATTAACTTTAACAGTTCTAGCTAATACATTCATGTGTTCGGTCGAAAAAAAGATTTTGTTATTGCAATTTCTGAAAAGTAATTTTTTAAACAAAAAAGGCCACTCTTGTTATTTCGCTAAAGGATGAAAAATCTTTTTCATTTGTCAATCATCAGTAATTCATAAAATCAAAATGATATCGAAACATTTTGGAATTTTTCTATGATAATAAGAAAAATATATACTTGATCAACGTTTGAGACAGCTGAAGAAAAATCGCTTTAGGTACATTACGTCTTGATGAAATTAACAAATGTAATTAATGACTTTTTCTTACACGCAGTGAGCAAAATAACAATTTTGTTTGTTCTATAAAATCTTATGTTTAACTTCAAAAAGGAATGAAGTGAAACAGTTGTAAAACACGCTATTTTTACAGTGCTTGTGAGGAAAAAAAGAAACTTAACGAGCTTGAAAAATACTCGATCATTTGCGAGTAGGTTGCGACACTCGCTTTGCTCGTGTTGCAATATTTCCACCCCTAGAGGATTCCTCACTCCGCCGACTTGTTATGTAATATACTATTCATTGAACAAAAAAGTTTTTTTTTCATAAATAGTGTACAATTCATAAAGGAGTAAAAATATATTAAATTATATAAATTCAAAAATTCACTATTGTTTCATATATTACCTTTTATTTGATACTGTTATAAATTATTGATGAATGATAATAATTAGCAATCCTGATATTGACTCATCTTGTTAATAGGAATTTAATAAATATTTGAATATTTTCTGAAATCTTGGCAAATAAAAATTGTTTTTACATTGCGTTTTAATGAATCGTTCAGTAGTAACAGTTAAAAGTATCTATAGTTAGTTACCTTAAAGTCATTCAAATAAAATAGTAATTCTATAGTAAATTTAATGTCCGTAATCTGGAAACACATATTTGTAAGTTTTATAAATTTACAACTTCTCTTAAATCTCAATATGTTTGAAAATTATGTTTATTGCTTGTTCTCAAAGAGAATCGTTAATTGAATGAATTGCGCGAGTGTTCTCAAGATACTCAACAATTTAATCACGACACGTTTTTTAGTTCAAATCGCGTTGGCATCAAACGAAGACTAACTCATTTTAATGTTTTGTTGGAATAGAAAATAAATAATGTCGAAATCCAATAGAATTCATACATTGCTCTACATCTCCACAGAACTAGAGTCAAATAGAGATTATACTATGACATTTAATGCAAATTCAACGAAAAATCTAATGAGGTGACCATATGGATAAGCGGATGAAAGAACTAATAAGGGAAGAAATGATGTTCAGAATACTATGGACAATTAATAAATTTTTTAGGTGTCATATATCTATCATTTATCATAAAATTTTAGTTTACAAACTGATTCTGACGTTAATAATTTAAATAGTTTTTCGTATTTAATAAAAAATTTTCATATTCGTTCAACAAAATATGGATGTATTTTTTGTCAAAAATAAAAAAAGAAATTATTCATCCTGAGACATTCAATGACTTTTTGTTATTATACGTCTCTTTTGCAGACTTTGTCACTGAAAAATCTCCTCAGACGTGTTACATCCTGACTGATTTCCAATATAATAAACTAATTTAATCATTAAAGAATGACAAAATTTGAATTCATTTATACCGAATTATATTCTTGCTTAGAATGAGACAAGAATACGCCTATCTGAGTCATAGTGGCAATGGTGAGATGCAACCGATGGTAGTGGTAAGATGCAACCGATAGAAGTGGTGGAATGCACCCGATGGCATCATCAACGTTAAGTTTAGAAAAAGGGCTGATAAACTGTAAAAAGAAGAAACAGGGGAACAAAACATTTATGCTACGAGAGCTTAATTTATGAGACGGAACTCTTTCAACTCATGAGCCGAGTTTAATATCTATCCTCAGTTCAATGTGTGAATTTTTCTCTATAGTGCATCCGATGCACTTTCTCTAAGTGCATCGGAGCACTGCTCCAGTCAGTTTTCCATTATACTCATTCGACGAATAGTCCGCGCAAAAACTAAGAATAAATAAGTTGAACTTAGAAAATTATGTGAACAAATAATTCGAACTTAGAAACATATGTGAATGATGTGAATAGATAATTCGAACTTATATGTGAAAGATTATAAACAGTTAATTAAAAGTTTAATAAAGTAACAGTTAAAATCATCCAAGTCTTTCTTTTGACTACACGGAACCCGCGAGCTCACAGACGAATCAAAAATTTAAGGCATTTTAATGAAAAAATAACTTTGTTTTAAACTAAGAAAATATGTTATGTCATAGTATGAGCCAGATAACATTTACTAATAATTGTTATCAATGAAATTGATAATAATTTGAACGAATATTTTTTAATAAAATCAGTTTCTTGATTCTTATCACTCCTTGATTATTGTAATCTGATTCTGCTAAACAGAAATAAATAGAAATTTCCATGGGTCTTAATAGATCACAATATGATTGATGAAAAATCAAGTCAAATTTTTACTTCTCTTTACATCTTTACTGGTTTAATTTAAACTTTGATTGTAACACTAACATCGCAAATTCAATACGAATCTACTGCAAGTAACTATACAAATTGACAAATTGAAGAATAAAAGACAAACAAAATATATACTCCGAAAAAGGTAAACATTTAATGAAATACTTAATCTTTTTTTTATTATTTTATTTTATTATTTTATTTTTTATTATTTAATTTATTATAATTATTTTGATTAATAATTAATATAATTAATTGTTGATTTGACAGAAATGTTTTATATTCGTTTGACTAAATATGAGCATATCTGTAATCATATTTCTAGAAAATTGCACTGAAAGGTCTGCAGAAATTAACGAGCAGCACAGATATAACTGAAAAAAATCTCAAAGAAACATCTAATTACTTCGAAATTTAAAGTAATTTTTCTTTTTTTTTGTTCTAGTACGACATCTATTGTTGGATAAAATATTTTGAAATCATATTTGATACAACGAAGTAACAATCAAAAATTAAAAAGGCAAGGTTTTATTCTAAAAGAAACGAATCACAAAAATATATAATAACAATCGTATTTATTGTTCGCTCGTGACCTGAAAATACAAAGAAAGAAAAGGCGTCACTCGGCACCTTGAGTCCTGGCGCAGCTTGGCTTCTAGAAACAATCGAGAAATTAATGCTATCATTCCTGTCCTTGAAAAATTACAAGCTGGGCTTGAACCAGCTTTGCAACACAGGGAACAGTCAGGCAAGCAAGCAAGGCGGAGATGGCGAAGAGGAGCATGCCAGCAACCAAAAAGAGCAACGTCAATAAGCGGAGGAACATCACAAGCGGGCAGAAGAAATGCATAAATGAAATAATGAAGCGTGCGTGCGAGAGAGAGAAGATGCGTGTTATGACATCTCACGCCCTGAAGGAGCGTGAGACGTTCCACCGTCTACACTACACTCGCTGGGCCAGTTGGTCACGCCGTCGTGACCAATCTGGGCCAGTCTCAAGTCACAAAAACGCGTACTTACGTCTCGGCACAACAAACAAAATCGTGACGCGCTGTCACTTCAAGAATCAAAACAGTAATGGTGGCGCACGGTTGCGCCATCCAGTCGCATGGATGCAAGGTTGCGCGCGCAGCCTTGCATCGCCGGGCAATCGCGAGGCTCGACGCGATCCTAGCGCGAACGAAGTAACGTGCCTCGGCAACAAGCACACGTTATAGTGTATACACGAGATAAAATAGGAATAAGGAAATCATTCATCCCATGAGCTTTCAGTGATATTCAGGTATTATATGTCTTTTTTGCAGACATCGTCACTGAAAGGTCTAATCGTGCAAAATTGTGCTGAAGGCCATTTCGCAGAACACAACATTTTTTATTGATAAAAAACAGACGTATCAACATTATTAATTGTTGAAAGATACCGTTAATAGACGTATATGTCACTTTCAATTAATGATAATTTTTTTATTGTTTAGTTTTTTAACAAATTAGTTTAACGTATAGTTTAACGATTTTGCTTAAATTAGGTATAAATTATAATAATAATGTATTTGTATAATAATTTTCCGACATCCGTCATATGAAAACATGTATCTTACAAAAATTCCAATAAATTTATTAGATGTCCTCATAAACCTCAACATAGAAAATTCTGAATAGTCGCTAAAACTTACTTTGAAGCTAAGTTGCTTTCAGAGACAGTCGCTAAAAGTACCGTTGAAATGTAGTCCCATTGTGACCTGTCCCTGAAAGTCGTCGTAAACCCCTTTCAAAGCACATATATATATATATAACATATTATATATAAATAATAATAATTATATATAATATATATATATATATATATATATATATTTTCCGTTATTTATTATTCAATGATATGTCTAATATATTTACGTTCACTGTAATTATCTACTGAATACGATTATAGGAATAAAGAACGCATGAACGTGAAGTCAGCAAAATCGTTAAAACGATATATGATTCGTTATAGTTCGAAAGGTATTCGCCAATTTTGGCATAAGAATTTGCAGACAGCTTGTATATGTATTTTACATAGGGGCATAATAGTTTTTTTCCCCGAACGCATTATTATATATTATATTTTTTAACGAATTAATTATTTATTTTAATTCCATTATTTTATTATTCTTAATAGACATGAAACTGCCAAATCCGACATTTGTTGCCGATTTTGCCGAAAAGTTCAATGCTTAAGAGATATCTCACAAAGACATCAATAATAAAGAAGGGTATTTAGAATGCAAGTATATTAACGTCAGCGATACCTGTGAAGCGGCTTCAATATTCAGCAGGCATTTGATAGATTATCTTGAAAAATCAAGAAATGCAACAGAATTTAATATGTTCATTGATGCCACCTTCTACCAAGTTGGAATGTATCAAATGTTGACCATTATGCTGAATTTCTGGAAAAAGGTTGATTCGCTTATTTAATTAAATATTGATTTTTTTCAACAAAGTAATTGACATATGTATCTTATTGAATATTATACTTTCACGCAGCACATTCCAACTATTCTGGTGCTCATGTCAGACAAATCAGAAGCATCTTACACTAAAGTTATTCATTTCGCATGCATGGAAATTCTCAAAAATATGAACATAGTGTCGTGTATATCTGACTACGAACCAGCAATCTCGAACGCTGTCCGACTAATTTATAAAAACGAGTTAGCCATTCATCTATGCTTCTTTCATTATGCACAAGTGCAGTTTTTATTAGCACATTCGATTATAAAATCTCTTAAAAAAATTAATCAGTAGCTCGCACGTAAAAACTATCATGGAGAATATTTTAATAAAAAGTTCTTGAAAAATCTATTTGACGATTTAATTTTGTTACAAAGCATATTTATTCAAATATATATTTTTATAAAATCCAAAGATTTGAAAAACAAATATTAGCAGCAACCACATTTAACGATTCAAATTTCTACAAAATTAAAAATTGATCTGCATTCACTTTTGAGTCATAAGCATTATGCAGTACGACAAATATCAAATTCAAACTTCATTTCGAGGCATTCTTAACCTAAATGCATAATATCATTAATTTTCAACGCATTTTAATGAAATTTTGTTATTATATAAAATTAGCTAATAACGAAGAACTGGAAATAAAAAAGGCATTTAATAAAACACGATTTTCATGGTGATAACTTGTGAAATTTACAGTAGTTTTACAAAGTTAAGAGTATCTTAACTTTTGAATTGATTTTGTATTACTTAGTTTTAAAATGTTTAAAATCTAATGGAGAATAAATTGGTCATACAGAATTTCAATATCTTCGCCACAATCCATGATAATATGAAAAGAAGTTGAAATTAGACTACAAATTACGAGGTTTTTTTACTCTTTTATATATACTATTTTTAAAAATTCATTTATTAAAATTCTGAAAAGTTTGCCCTTAACTTTTTTAAGATAAGAATTACAGAAAGAGATTTTTGGAGATAATCACTTTCAAAATGTCAGTGTCTATTAGCGCAGAGAAAACACGGAGAAAACAACACCGTAAAGTATTGATTATGGGCAATTCAAAAAATATATTTGTAAATTTGTTGCCTGTTTTTTGCAAATGTTAATTATATTTCACAATCACTTGAAATTTTTCGAAATTTTTAATGTGCATTTCAATCTTGTCAAATTGTATTTCTTTATGCAGCTTTCGAGAGAAACGTGGTCCTGAGATATTAAAGAGCTTCGTATGCGTTAGTAAAGTTTCAATTATATTGGTTAAATTACAGAGGGAATCAGAGAACTGATGAAAAGAAATATCGTCAACATTTTCGGCCAGAAATGTGTTGCATGTTTCAAGTCAAAGAAGTGCGATAACAACTTTTAAACAAAAAGTACTACTCACTCTTTGGATGACTTAGACGACAAAGTGTTGAAGGTCCCACATTTTATAGTAGAAGCTGGAAAATTGTTTGGACCAATTCTTGATAAGATTCATACTAAGAATTGAAATGTTGAATTAAAATGTTACAATGATTTTGCTTTTCTTCTCTATGAATTTCGTTATTGAAATGCTATGGCAAAAGTAATCTAAATCAAAAGGTTAATTGTTGCTTTCTAGATTTAAAACATTTACTAAAATATTTATGGTCCATCTATAAATTTTGCAGTCAAACATTTGTATACAAACTGAAGATTGTAGGACAGTACCTCTTGACAAATGACTGATAATTATTTGTTGAAATGTCCGTTTCATTTTTACTCATACTTATAATTTAAAAATGACAATCATCCTGTTAATAAAAAATGCAGGGTAAATGTGCCGTTCTTAATAAAAATGTATTATTATTATAAAATATTGTTATCTTCAGTGATTATAATATTTGATGTACTAATTCTAAATCAACATATATTGATAAAACGACGATTAATTAGAAATGATGAAACCCTACCATATGGTTACAAAGTGTTATAATAAATAAGAAAAAATTAAAATTAAAAATGAAAAAATTACTCTTCTTCTTTATTATTATACATTTTCTCTCGATTCTGAAAGTAAAACTTTCTTATTATAATCGATATTGAAGAGATGTGGCGTCCAGACATTTCCCATTAAACGATGATCTATTTTCCTCTTTTCCCAAATCTTTCCCAAATCTTTCACATTACAATCGTTACCTTCGTGATAAGGTGTACTTGTCGTCTCAGGTCTATTTGTGTGTCAAATAAGTGTTTGCTAAGATGTACAAAACGAGGTTAGAAATCATAGCAATCAACGAGGATGTCAATACGGTGTACGGCCGACAACTCGAAGTTCTACCGACTATTACAGAGTATGAAGGATACTTCGCCAAAAAGGTCAGAGGGATATCGGAGAGATCTTTGTCAAAGGAGACAACAGTCCCGTGCTGTATAGAAGAGTATCAAAATCAAAGACACACTTTAAGGTACGGTCTGTGTGAACCTCATGAACGCATTTGCACGATTGAACATTCTGTATATCACATATCTAAACCATGTATTGTTATTAAATTCAGCGAATGGTAAATTTAGAGCTTAGGACTTTAGAGCTCTCCAACTCCGTCACCTCTATTGTAACCGGTATGAATTAAAATTGAATACTAGTCACGATAGATATATCCTTATGGTTTTAAAGGATATTGAATTTGGAAATTTGCCTCGTGACTAGCTGACGGGAGATACTCTGCTGCACGAATGTCTGATACTGGAGTTTAAGATTGGGTTTAGATACAAATGTTTTAGTCATTACGCTGAAAAACTGGGCCATCTTTGTGAATGCTCCGAATTTTAGGAGCGAATTTTTTAACGTTTTGCTGTTATAGTAATAATACGTTAGTAGTTTCATTTATTTATTTTCTTCATTAAAACTGTTTTTTTGCAATTCTTAATCTTAATTTTTTTTCCACAGCAGACGAACCGGGTGGGTTCGGTAAGGAAGGGGTGGGGCTTTCGGTATGGTTAAATTTCCTATGGGTGTATTATAAACTATATCTTTAATTACTATAGAAAAATCTACGGTCTCGATACTTTTGATTCGTGGTTTTAGAGGAATCTTGGGTTTAGGGTTAGGTTTATTTTAAATTTTCTTTGGTGGAGGAGGGGGTATTGTTACAGTCCTTTTTGATGGTGGATTTCTATATTCAAATTTCTCCGCAGGAAAAGATTTTTTTAGCTTATCGAAGAAAACGGTATTTAATCCTACATAGTTTTGAGGAATCGGAGCACGCGGTTTTCTGCCCAATGCAATATTTAACTTTTTAATTTCACGGCGCTGACTGGCAATAATTTTAGTGAGGTCTAACTTTCCTCTCTTCTTAGCCTTTCCCCAAGGGTTAATGTCGCCCAGGATCTCCAGCCTCTTACGAATTCTGTTAAATTTAGAGGTTAGCTCTACTATAAAAATAAAATAAAAGGGGTTGATATATTAAAATAAAATAATTAATTTTGGAAAAAAAGGGAAAAAAATTATAAAGAAAACTTACTTAAATCTGTGACTTGCATTGTGAGTGTTTTGTGTTTTTTTTTTTTTTTTAGTATACTGGTTTTTTTTTCTTTGAATAGTAAAAGTTGACTACTTCAAAGGGAAAGAAAACGATACGAACGATCCTTTCGGGCTATTCCTAAGATTTGTACAATCTTGAGGCGCTTTTGGGCAAAGCTGAATCCTTTGAAGAAGAATGTTCGTCGTCAGAACAACGAAGTCGGAATGAGCGATTTGGGCAGGAACCGGACCCTATTTATACTAGTTGGAATTTATACTAGAATTGGAAGAGTGTTTTTCTCAATTTAAACAATTTTCGTCAAAGTAATTAAATTTTTGACAATGTTGATTTGTAAACAATATGAAATTACATGTTGTAACAAAATTTGAAATTTTAATTCGAATCATAAAGGTGATTTATATTAAATTCAAGTTTATTTTGCCGTCGATCTGTATAGGCAATTGTTTTGTCAACTGTTCGATCTTTCACTATTTGTGAATTATGGTTTTTTATATATTTTCTCAAGAACAATAAAATTTCTAAGTGGTAATGTTGACAAACGTATTGCCATTTAGATTCTCGGGCCCATTTTATAGCTTAATTTTGTCGTACTATTTTCAAATCAAATATTTAATTTTAATATAAATTTTCCTATTTTGTTAACAAATATAACGCGCATCGTTACACAAAACATCTTCTATCATTTTAACTTCCATTTGGTCCTTTAAATAGAGTAGTTGTATGAATAAAAAAATTAGTTGGTAATTAGCTGTCTTCATGTTCAGACATTTAAAACCACAAATTTTGTTAAAGACCAAAAATATGATTGACGAGCCAGTCAACTAACAAAAAAATGACAAACTTGATTTTATTGAGAAAACTATTGAAAGTGAAATTAAAAGATTTGAAGAATTGAAATTTTGAATCGCGACTGGACTCGTTGAGAGTAAAAATTATGGACAAGATAATTTTTTTACCTATACAAGACGTGCTGCCTTATTTAAGCGAGGATGTCGTTAAATTTAGAGAACTAAAAAAATGAGTCGAAAATTTGGAACAAGAGGTTGAAATGGCACAGAGAAAGGGTTCGGAAGTGTTATTTGAAACAATTAAATTTTGATCAATCTATATAAGTAGTAAGGAAACCGGTATGAAACATAACCTCAAAATTGGGTGAGGTATATTGTTTCATACTCGGTCTTCCGAACAATATGAAAAATGCTTGGT
>JAQQRF010001152.1:0-25822 GCA_030523145.1 Trissolcus brochymenae
TCCAACTTTGGCTTTCATGAATGCTCGATTTCATTCTGGTTTGCCCTGAATTGCCTACAAAGGGCCCTAAAAATTCAAAGGCACGCCCGTCTTTTTTTCTTCTAGGGGGGGTGGGGCGCTAATGGTTTTGTCGAGTGTAAATTTTTCTTATAAAAAATTTGTAAAAAGCGGCTTTTAAGGTAATATTTATTATATATTTTTAGCGACTATATTTTCGTTCGTGAGGGAGTAACATCCACTTAAGGGTCAATGTAGTGAAAGTATCTTATAAAAAAAATGCTAAGCATTGAAATATGATTTAAAAATCTGAGTAACGTATCCCTAAAGTTGAATTGAATAATAAACTCGGCATCCGCGAATTCAAGTAAATTGGCATTTACCTTATTTGGCGCAAGTTGCGAGACATACATCCACTGAGAAAATTAATGCAAGATGATTTAATACAACTTGAGGCTTGCTTCTTACTCTTCTATACGAAGAAACATATCATTTAAAAAATAAATGTAGAACTCACACAACGTTTATCTCATGTTATAATTTATTAAAGGTTATTATTATTATCCTTTATTTTAATTGCAGTTAAATGAGAAAGCCGACATAAGTACTAAAATAATATTAAATATTTAATTTTACACATTCAAACTCTTATAATAGTTGAAGGATTATTTTCCTACCTGCAACGTCAAATAATACAAAAGTTTAACCTTTGTTCTCGGATATAAAATTAGATTGACAGTTTTTCAATCTGTTTTTAGATATTTTTATTTCTTAAAGATACAACTTTCATAAAATTTTTTTTCGAACGAAAACTTATTTTATTTCTTCAAAAGCTACAGTTTTGATAAAACAGTAATTTAAATAATAATTCATCGAGGATAATAGAAACTAGTCTGCATTCGATATATTAAAAAAATTATCTGATAATAAGAACTGAAAACAGATTTGAAAAATGTTACATTTCTAAGAATTTTTTTTCAAAGTTTATTAGTGGTGTTACACTTAAAGTTTTATTATATTATTATTATTATTTTTTGTTTTTGAATATTCAATATTATGTAAATCCATTCTTGATATTCTTTAATCAAGTATACACTGTGCATGCATGGTATTTTCCTGTCATAAAGACTTCATAGATCTGATTTGGGGGTCCAACAGTTATTGTGCTAATTGTCAGCTAAGACTGTTACTAACGTATCGCCAGTTGCATTAGATATTAACTAATCATGAAAGCCATATGCCATTTATACATCGTAAGGCGCAGAAGTTAACAAGAGGTTGTGTTTGGGAACTGAGCAACTTGCGAACTCTGTCGCAATAGACTGTTCAATGCGAAACTATTACTTTCCACGCGCCTTCAGATATTCTATTAACGGGAAGCATAAAAATACCAAGGCTGATAAATGGTCGCCAATTTGATTGCCAAATATCTGTATTAAATCATTTCTTTGACCACAGTTTTATGCAGATAAAATATTAATCGTATACTTATTGGTTTATTCAGTTATTAGAACTTTAAATAATGGAAATATTTTTAGATATAGTAATGAATATTTTTTAACGTAAATGAATAAAGAAAAATATTGTTTAGATATTAAAAAAATACTTGTAAATGAAACATTCCAATCAATTATCATTATAGAAAAAAAAGTAATTATAATAATTGAGACTTTATTATTAATTTATTAATGATTTTTATTTCTTTAATTTTTTTGATTTTTGTTCTCGTATCTTAATGCCAGATATCAAAAGAGAATGTTCTTACTTACAGGTAAAGAAAAATATGATTTTATCAAAGACATCAAGTTCTGCTTTGCACATTAATTAAAAAAACATATTGCATAACGTTAACTAGAGCTCAACGACGAGGGTTCCATAAACCATAGACCACATGCTCATATGCGTGCATGTGAAGTTTCCTTGACTCATGTTAATTCAAATGTAACTAAATATGCGCAATAAAAAATGAAGTATGCAGTCAAATATAAAAGAATATTGAGCAGATATTTATTTTCACATAAAATTTACTATAAAATGTAGTTCTCAATACTTGCAACAACTGGTCGACCGTTGGCTGTGAATCACTGGGACGATACTGGAATGTTAAGATGTTTGATACCGTTGGTGTACAGTTGGCAAAGTATTATTGAAATGTGTGTTTGAGCACTGACGGCATTTGTCGATTGAAATAAAATATTTGTGAACTTTATCCTTTTTTTTGTAACAAAACTGAATTCGCTGAAAACTGTTGAATTTTGAGTGTTTTCTTATCATTTTGTTCGGAAGTAACATTTTTCCTAATTTATATATTCACTCAATCTGTATTTTTTTGTAGTCACAAAAATTATAAATATGAAGTGATCGTCAAGTTACATGTACGACCGTTAAGAGGATAGCTCAAGCCCTATGATATTGCCAAAACGAGTTCAGTTTATGAACTAACATTTGATAATGTTTCACAACAAACAACATATCAGCAGATTCTTTCAATAACGAAGAATTTGCTGAATCTGGAGAAACTGAACTCGCTTTAGAGGTATCACAGGGCTTGAGCTATCCTCTTAATCTATTTAGTAAGATATTTACCTGAATGATTTTTTCAATCCATACATAAATATTTATTACGAAACTAATATGAATTTGTTTCTATATGAAAAATTGTTTCAGTTTCGTATTTTGTTCTAATTCTTATGAAATTTTGTGATTTCATGAAAAAATTAATGTTTTTTATATTCATTTTTTTAATAAATTAAAACTAAGATTAGAAATTGTATATCAGTCTGTATTTACGTGATAGTTAATTTTTTTTATTTAAATAATCTGAATACGTATATTAATTCTGCGATAAATTGCCCTAACCAGTTAAGCATATTTGTAATTCTTATACTTTTAACTAGTTATTGAAATTTGATTCAGAATCATTTATAATGCCGAGAAAAGCAAATCTGTAGTGAACTGATAACATTTCGTTTTTATACCAGAAAGTCGTTGCTTTAATTATTACTATTAATGCAATATCTAAACCTACATGGATAAAAATATATATAGAAATACATATTTGTTTTATATTAATCTATATATTAAATTAATTATAAATTAAGTAAATGTGTAATACGAAAGCATATAACTTGGAAGTATAAAGAATATCACAAATATATTTAGAACTCCATTTTTCTGTGTAAGAAGACATTCACTTCGTGTTTAATGTCTTATTGTATATTATTAATGAAAATAATAATAATAAATGAAATAATGCCTAATGAAATAATAAATTATTCATGAAGGTCGATTTCTATCTGCAAAAGAAAAACTTTTCACTTAGTACATTCGAATCAAAACGTATTCATTAGATGATGCCTAAGGAAAAGTGAGACGCTTATAATGAAAACCAGCCTCGGTTGATTCTGAAATTGGTGCATATCGCTCCATCTGAACTCGAGTTGTATTGCATAATTGCAATACACACTAACATTTCTTATATTCCTAAGCCATACTTATTCTCTGTGCAGAGAACCGGTAAAACCACACCCGACACTAAACATAGATCTGTTCGTACATCCGCCTTGTTTATTAGCACGGTTTCGATTTCATTGTAGGCGACCTTGCGGGAATTGCAATGCACAGCTGACTCATTAGAACGGATCAGTGAACTTGCATTTTGTTTTTAATCAAGATTCACCCTCAACAGAAATATCTATTTCCGTCTAAAAAGTTAGATTAAATCTAAATATTAATCTAATTAGGCACAAATATGTAAATTCTGATACAATTAGATCTATATAAGTTCAATTTTTAACTGATTAGGTAAGGACTATTTCAAGGTTGTATCAGAACTAAAAAAAAATTCAAACTCAATTGAATTCAGGAAATTTGTTGAGTCTAACTCTGCAAATAAAAATCGAAATAAAACTGTATAGACATGAGAATTTTTTTTAACGTACATCTGTACTTGATTTTAATGTACATCTGTTTCAGGTCTGAATATGTTTAAAAATATACTTAGAAACTTGAAAACTTAGATCTAAATTTATCTGAGTTAAAAAGACACCGAAATGAAAAATGAAAGAAAATTAAAACTTTAGTATATCAGTTGAATCTTGAGTAGACCTTTTTTACCACTATTCTACATATATTTATTTATATAATAAAATTATTATATATAATTAGTTCAGAATTGTTGTACCGATCACATTTGGAATATTACTTATTTTTTGACTGTTATTAATAAATATTTGAAATATGTTTTTACTTTTTGTATATGATTCATTTAATTTATCAACTACAAAAAAAACACAAGTAAAACAAGGATTAAAATCAGTTATTCATTATTATTGACTTCAGCAATTTGACTTCGGAGTCCTCTTATATAATCCAAGTCGCTTCAGGTCAATTCTCAGTTTTCAGTTGTTCTAGCAATTTTCCTCTGAGTTGATCATATTTTGAAACATTTCTCATGAAAATTTTGTATCAAATAATCAGTTTTTCGTATATTATAGATTGCCTGAGAATACTTCGATACACTTCAAAGCCTAATTCCTCCATTAAAGATAAATTGATGAAGAATAGATAAACTCGTAAACCAACTTCAACTTAATTAATACGCAAAAAAATTATTGATATTAAAATTGAATTTGCGGGATTAGAAAGTTACATGGTTTTTATGCCTTCAACATATAAGAAATAATTTCAGAGACTTTACAGCAAAACTTTAGCAATTTTAAACTCTATGTCCACAAGGACAAAAATTTATACAAAATATATTTAAAATATATTTTATATACATGAAGATAGAATATTATATCTCACGTATATGTCATTTATATTTCAAATACAAAGCGGCAATATCTTATATACAATTTATATAAATGTAGTAAACAAAATATATTAATTATAAAAAAATATAACACCCACATATTTCCACCTCTTTGGGTGGTGTTTTGAGAATGCTTTATTGTATTATAAATTATTGAATTATAAATTAGAAAACGTAGCAATAATAAAAATTGATCCACTTTTGAAATTATATTTATTTATCGGTTATAAATATAGTAATTTTATGTAACCTCTTATCTTCATATTTTGCGAAAATTGCAACGATTATTGCAAGACTTTTCGTCAGATGTTTAATGAAATTGAAAGAGAATGTGCTTTTATCCCTGAGATCATTGTTCAATCGAAATCTCTCATTTCTTTATGCATTTACTATGTGAACTTATTTATTCATTAAAAATTTAGAATCTATTCATTAGAATTGTTGGTTTTTAACGATGTTGGATGTTTCCGTAGGCAAGAGTTATCCTACTTCGCGTAGTAATACTAAACTCAGCCAGTCACAAGAAAAATATCTCCGTCATTCTTATAAAAATGTTAAAAAATGTTAGCAATACCTATTATCTCAACTCAAATGTCTTATCATCAAAATTGTCAGTTTTTTGCAATTCAAGCTTTTCCGATAAACTGTTTCTCTGCAAAATTCATATTCATGTCAGTGAAAGTATCAAATTATCCTGAATTGAACGAACTTCGAACGTAAACTTTTACTTTCAAATAAAGTCACATTAGAGTCATGATTTATTGTTTCTGTTACATAATATTTCCTAGGAAAGGAAAATACCTTAATTCTGAAACTCTGAAGTAAATCTATATTTGAATTGATTCTACTTAAAGATTAAATAAAAAAATGTTCTTCTATTTAGAACTATTTAGAACTTTTAAATTAATAAAATTTTGTATTTCTCGCGATTTTATAAAAAAGAATCACACTAAATTCTAAAAATTCTTTTCTTACAATCTGAAAATTAAGTCGCAAAAATCAATACCAGTACCTACTTCTAATGGTATTGACACCGATATGTGTACTCCTTTATGTTGGTATCGACACCTATATGTGTATTGACGGTGCTAAATCAAGTATGAATATTATACAGATATTATGCTGACTATTATGTAAATATAATATTCAGACATGAAAATTCCTTTATATTGAGCAATATTTGCAATAACTTATTGCATAGTGTAATCTTTATTATCAATACACAGATAGAAATAAGGTGTAAAAATTGCAGATGCGAGCATGCAAAAAAAATTAGAAAACTGACTGAAAAGCATGTATGTGTATCGAAATATATACGAAAAATGCATGGCACACGAAACATGCAAAGTTCTACTTATTTTACCCACAGGTACGAAAATATAAGTCAAAATATATTTGTATTTTATATTTTTTCATAGTTGATATATATATTTTTATATTTTATTTATAAAAAATATATATAAGTTATTGCTGCTTTATATTTAAAATATATATGACACATACATGTTTATATACGATAAATATACGTTTATATTTTATTTATATAAGATATATTTAAAATATATTTGAAAGTATATTTTCGTCCGTGTGGAATACACTGTAAAAAATATCTCTAATTAAGTATATTTCCCTTGAATCGAGTAAAAAAGAGTTTATCTAGTGATTTTTTTACTTTATTCAAGTTAAATATACTTGATTTAAAGTATCTTTTCTAAGATACCGGTATCTGTAACTACAGTGTAGTTACAGCGGCGTGCATATATTGGTAATCTTTACACTGAAAAAAACGAACTTAATCCAAGTATAGTTGATTTGGTTTAAGTTGGAAATATTATCTTACATACAATTGGCAAAACAATTAGCGCCTCACTTTACATTTTTGGCATTTTTTAAACTGTCATAACTTTGACACATTTCATCAAAAAATAATTTTCTTAACACTATATTAAAGCTTAAACCTCAACTTGAAGACTTTTTGTTGAAAAAATTTTAACTTTGCGTTAGATGGCGCTGCTGTTTAATGATTCGGTGGCAGAAAATTCAGGGGGGGGGGAGGGGCTCTAATTGTTTTGCGGAGTATATATGAGACAAATTTTCAGTTGTTCTAATCTGATAGTATAATTAACATTACTCGAACATCAACTCAAAGTAAATAGTTATGTACTTGAATCATCTATGTAAAACGTTTTTATTCATATACTTGATTTTACTTTTTCAATATTTAATTCAAGTATATAAATAAACTTGAATTAGATGTATATAAAGTGAAATCAAGCATGTTATCAAATTCAATTGTTATAATAATAAAATAAAAATATCTGAACTTTAAAATATATTACACTTAAACATATTTGGAAGCAGAATATCTTTACATTTTAAAAGATTAAAATTATTTTTGAAAATTAAATAATTGCTTGAAAAAAATAGATTATAAAATATATTCAAGTATTTTCAATATTGAAGTAATTATAATATCAATTAGTAGTAATGAAAGTTTTACGTACACTAATTTTTTATGTAAACAATAAAAAAAAATTCCCTCCATTTTTAATGTGCACAGATGATAATTTTATTTTCATACGGTGTATACACTATTTAAGATTTATTAGATAGTTTGCAAACATCTTCTTTTTAATTTTAACTTTAATGGAAACACTTCTTATTGCAGAAATTTATGAAAAGTTATATTGATTTGTTTATACAGGGTGTTCCAAACCACCCGTATCACCAAATTGTATCAGACAGTTGCAATAAAATAAAAAAATAAAAATATACGTATCCAATACCCTCGAAAGCTCTTTCCAATGATAGAAAAATCGACTGTTCGACCCCCCCCCCTTCTTTAGGAGGGGGAGGGGGCAACTTTGAAACGTTAAATAAAAACCCCTATTTTTTGTTGCATATTCGTGTTCTACATGAAAAAATTAAAAACTTTTGTTTAAGAAATTTTTTTTGATACGCGCTAGATTGCGCTGTAATCGCAAAAAATTATTATTTTACATTATTAAATGAAAATTACAAATCACATAACATAACGTGACATAACTGAATTGAAATTTTCATATACAGAGTGGAATATAATTGATTACATTGAAAAAACGCATGAAAAATGGCATCACGGAAATTTGATCGTGATTCTTCGGGATTACGAAGTCGATTACAAGCCACCGAGCTATTTCAGCACTCGGAGATGTGCTCAAGAGATGGAAAGTAGCTGTAATGATAACATTCAAAGATCTGAAAGAGACGCGCTAAAGATACCAATAAGAAGCCTAAAAATGAATTAAGAGAGGTTAAAATATTATTTCTTATAAAATAAATTTTTTCTGATTTTTATATATACTCCGCAAAACAATTAGCGCCCTCCCCCCCTGAAATTTCTGCCACCGAATCATTAGACAGCAGCGCCATCTGATGCAAAGTTAAATTTTTTTCAAAAATCTTTAAGTTGAGGTTTCAAGCTTTAATATATTGTGAAAAAAATCATTTTTTCATGAAATGTGTCAAAATTATGACAGCTTAAAAATGCCAAAAAATTAAAGGGGTTGCTAATTGTTTTACCGAATGTATATAACAAAAAAATTACAATAGTTGTAATTAATTAAACACATTGCAAAATTAATCAATCAAAAAATTAATTGATGCGATTACATATCATGGAAAATGTTATATTTTCCTTCATAATTTGATTAGCATTCAAACTTGATAATTTTAAAATAAGTAACACTTCAAGCTAAATTTTAAATCGACATATGATGAGGATAAAATGAGAATGAAATGAGATTTATTAAACTCGCGACAATCAATTTTATGAGATTGAGATGAAACTGAAGCAAGATTTTAAAGAGACTATATCGATACAGACAAAAAGGAGAACGGAGGTTTAAATAAGGTTAAAAAGTGGCTAAAAGTGTAAACATCAATTCGGAATTCGAAGAGATTAAAATGAATTTCAAAAGAAATGTTAGAAAATTGAAAATATGTTGTTCAGGATGCAAAAAAAATAATAAATCCAAATGATATCCAAAAGGTTTAAGAAAATACGTCGAAAATGTTTATATTTCAACAGTTTAAAATAATATTCATGAGACCAGAAAAAGATCGAAGCTGTTTATATGGTTTTGCATCAAGCATAATGTTAAGTGAATCTTTCAAAATTCAAAAGTTGTTTAGGGTGTACAATTTATTTATTAAAATAAGAAAAACAAATGAAGTTATTAACAAAAAAAAATATTATGTTACCAAATCGAGGAATTAGGTTAGAAAAAAGGAATTTATTACATTATAAATGTTGAAAATATAAATGTATAAAGTGTTTTACAAAGTGGATAGTTACGAGGACAAAGAATTGACCTGACACTCCAATCAGTTTGATAACTCAAGACCCAAAGAAGAATAGCCCTTGAGTCGACTATAGTGAGAAGACTCAGTTGGAAGTGTGATGCTATTAACCGAAACACCCGAATATATACTACGCTTATCGCGTTGATAATGAGGGGTTTTGATGGGGAAAAATCATTAAAGATTTAATAAGTTGCATCATCTAATGCTTATTAAGATTTATCTCGCGGCGGTGATTAGGATTGCGCGGGCCTAATCTTAATATTATAACGCTATCTCAGTGTCATACGATGCATCATAAGGCATCTTTTATTTTAATTATATCGATCATCTAATGTTTTTGAATAAATGATTTTTATATCTTAATTAACATTCTTTAATTACAGGATGATAAAATATACTGACTAGTTGTAAAAAAAATATGTGCGAAATTTATGTTTATTCAGACTTATTTTATTCATATTTATTAGTATGTTTATAAAAAAAAGGTAGTATCCTAGTCAGGATATAACAATGGGAAAATTCAGAAATACATTCTTGATTCTAAAAAAATGTTCTCAAAATAGTATATAATTTATTCAAATTCATAAAAAATTGTTTAGGTACATAATCAGTACTAATTTATAAAGGTGTGCGTAATGAAAAACAAAAACTTCCACGTGAAGAAAAAAACTATTGACTATCTATTTTGCGCGGTTTCTAATTTTGTTTTTGTTTTTGCTTCTTAGTTTGTAACTGCGGCGTGGAAGCAATAATAGACGTACCATTGTTAGGTCCAGAAAAATGCGATAGTCTGAAAACCAAAAATATAAATTCAATTCAGTAATATTTGAAAAAAACCTGACATTCGACGCAGTTTTGTTGATGTCATCGAACGGATAATGACTTGCTATAACAGTCACTACAGAACATACAGATAGTCATCATAATATTCCGCGCCGTCTGGCAATAACAATGTTATCCCGAGTCGAAATTTTCAACTTCCAATAAAAAATCAAAATGAGATGAAGGAGAGAGGAAAGGAAGTCTCAAAAAAAGTTCATTGGAAACCTGAAAATAGTTTAAAAAAGGTTTGATCGAGAATGAAAAGAGTTCGATTGCATCTTTGTTTCAACTCATTACGACCTCAAACTTGCGGTAATGTCCGCTTTCAGCAATTTGAGATTTAAAAGAGAACATGGTTATCATCTCTTTTTGTCATTTTCGGTCTCCTTTAAGTCTAGTTTCTTTTCTCAATCTCTTTTCAACATCTTTTAGTTCTTTCTAGTTTCTCGGCAATCTTCGTAGAAATTTTCATCAAATTCTGTTTTTAACCTCTTTTAACCATGTTAGTCTTTGCATCCTTAAAATTATCGATTTAAATAAATGTTATGAAAAAAAAATTATAAAAAAAAACACTAAAAGAGAATTGAAACTATGAACATTATTCTTATACATGTAAATATACATATTATACCCACACCGGAATTACTTTTTTATTTTATTACATAAATTTTGTGATATTAAGTGTTATTAATACACAGTAGATAATTACAATTATTATACAACTATTTTATCGTAAATTAACAATTTAAAGAAACGCATTAAAAATTTGATCGCATGGGGAATTAAACCCAAAACGCACAATTCTAAAGCGGAGACACAGTCCCTAAGCTAATCGAGGAATTGGAGTGCTAAGTCAAAAAGAACTATATAAACTCAGAAATTGTCTAAGGGTCAAATGACGATAAAACGAGCTCTTAAGTTTCTCTTTGTTTATAACAAATTTCTAATAGCATAATTTATAAGGAAGACTGAAAAGAGGCTGATAAGAGAATTAATGAACACTAAAATGTAGATTGTTTGAGTAGAAGTGTAAGAGATCAAAATGAGATCTAAGAAAAATTGCTGTTGAGAATAAAAAGTATGAAAAAGTACTTAATTCATAGCCAAGAGTTCGAAGGAGACATCTTAAAATCTTAAATTTGGACTGCGAGTGAAAAAAAGTCGAATTAAGTTTTAAATTAAACTCAAAGTGTCGAAAAAAGAACAAACATTTCGAAAAATATCTGATGAGACCAAAATAAATTTCGACTCGGGATAATATATAAAATAATGCTAATAAAAAAATATTCTCGCCAGTAATGATATTAAAGAAAAACATTTATTTGCTCGAAATTAAAATAGTATGTTTGTTACTTCGGTTCGGAAATTTATGTATAAATAAATATTTTAATATTTCACATACAAAATGTTGAAGTTTCGAGTTTTTCGCTACCGAGGAAAATAAAATATCACCGTTGTAGAGACGCGGTGAAGTAACGCTTTATTACATGTTGCTAACCAGATTTTTGTCATAAAAATGCGTCAATAAAAACTTACTTTTGGAACTAATTTTTTTGTTTCTTAAAAGTTCTAATAATTTCTCTTCTTGCTTCTCAAAATCATTTGTGTGGCCTATTTTAGAAACGTAGGCGAAGAAAGAATATCACTTATTGTGAATATCGACTTCCCCGAAAAGCTGTGTAAAATCACTTTCGATGAAAGAATATCTGAGCGATTTAGTTGAAATGATGTATTATATGTATATATGATTCTACAGTTTCCACATTGCAACGACGTATGCTTGTCACTTTCATGACGTCTTTCTATGGTTTGGAATTGTGTTCTAGCAAAGTTAAACTAGCCGCAACAACACCTATTATAGAACAAAGAATTATAGTAGTAGTGCAAAATATAAAATGTGACGAATTACTTTTTAAAGTTTACAATACATATATCAAAAGAAAAAAAAATTAATTGTCTCAATGCAAGAAATGTTTTAATGCAAGAAATGTGAATCTGCAATTAAAAATGAAGGATCCCATTCAAGATTTTAATTTTGCTCCCCGCCCACCCCCAGGAGGTTGGGGTGGGGGGTCTAGTTTGATATCGTTAGTTAGCTCTCCAAAAAATATTGATAACAAGTATTTTTGTTTTTCAAATTTGATGAACGTTTTATGAGATACTGCACCCTATCTGAACGGTCAACCCAAAATTACGAAAAACAAATTGATCGATTACAGCGACAGGTTTTATGATTTTGAAAAAATGTAACGAGTAAAAGTTACTTGTTTTGATCCAAAGAATCTAAATCTGCAATAAAAATTTAAATTTAATTTAAATTAATTTAATTTAAATTTTTTAATTTAAAATTTAAATTTATTTGACTTATTAACGTTGCCTCCCGCCCCACCCCCAGGGAGCAGGGATGGGGGGTCCAGTGTGGTATCGTTAAAAAGATTTTTAAAAAAATATTGGACATGTGTATTTTGTTTCCTTGATTTTACATAAATTTTTTAAGATATTTGACCGTTCCGGAACATAAAACTCACCCTGTATATTGTTATTATATTATCAATGTATTGTCACGCAAGATCAATGCAAGATTAGTTACATCAATGTAAGAGCACGCAGACAACTCGGCGCTCAGAGATCCTTGACTATCAAGCATAGAGTCACCCTCGAGAATCACAGGGCAGCCATGCACCTCCGTCAGATCGTATAGGAATTCTACTAACAATTTTACTCTTCCTGAAAAATATAGACTATTCAAATATACTCTCAGCAAAAGAATTATCCTCCTTAAATTTTTGGCATTTTTAAAACTGTCATAACTTTGACACATTTCATCAAATAATAATTTCCTTCACACTGTATTAAAGCTTGAAACCTTAACTCAAAGATTTTTCGTGGAAATCATTTTAACTTTGCATCAGATGGCGCTGCTGTTTAATAATTCGGTGGCAGAAATTTTAGGGGGGGGGGGGCGCTAATTATTTTGCAGAGTATACATTAACAAAGGTAATCTTTCTGGTTTCAAAGAAACATGATATCGCGACATACTGTTCATTAGTGTCTAGAACCTCAACTTTATAAAGTTTCCTCTTGTTGTACAATATCCATATACTAATTCTACCCAAGTTTTTACTCTTTACAGCGGGTTCAAACATAATAATACTCAACTACTTAATTCTCTCTTTATTTCGTCCGCTGACAATCGATACAAATTTTGAATTCCGTGGATATTCCACAAAATAATTTCCGCCATACTTTTTGGTCGCATCAGACACGCCAGTTCCCGCCTTGTTGTTATTGTTCAAGTTAAAAAAATCTGCATTACTGTTCGAGCTAACGCTTTCTTCATTTGCCGATGGTTTTCACGATCCAACGTAGTGCGGTCCGGATTAACAAACACGTTTGAACCCTTGAGCTGTTTTTGTGTTGGCGGACATTCTCTCTGTTTTCCGCGTTTACCAATTTGACCACTAACAGTGGTGGTTTGTTCCTCAACTTGATAACACCGACCTCTGACACATCTGCTTCCACCTTCAGATCGTAGTCCTAAAATCACCAGATTGAGTCTTGGGCAGATTCCTTTCGTTCTTGGGCATCGAAGAGTTTTTCCAGGTTTGTGACTTTGCTTTTTAGTTCTTCGATTCTTGCGATCCAGGCTTTCTCTTTGTCAAGAGCTCGTTCCGCAGCGATGAGACCTCATTATTGATCGTGTGGTTGAGATATCCGATGAATAAATTGAATTTATCCTCCGATATCTCGGAGGTTAAATTCTCAATTTTGTTAAACAAGGTCTCCGCCTACTCCGGAAGTTCTCCTTCACTGGACTGGAAGAAGGTCCTTCTTGGACCTTCTTTTTTCAGCATTACATCGATTTTGCCATTATTCGTTCCTGTCCACCAGCTCATTTTGAGGTTAAGAAGCCGATTTTGCTTCACCTACTCTCGTAAACCGCACAAATTTGCGATTCTCTAACTCTCAACACCAGAAAAAGTTGCTGCGACGAATGACGGAATACACAATTCTCCAAAGTGATTATCTCAGTGGAAAAGTAGTGATGAAAGAGAATTCGTTAGAGAGCCCAAGGTGAACAATATGGCGGACCAAAGTGAACTTCTTTAACTAAAATAGCATGACAGAGATTTGATCGCGGGTCCTCAGGGTTACAAAGTGGATGACAAGGTGCTGATCTGTTTGAGCACTCGGAGGATAAAATGTAAAAGTAATATATAAATTTAAACACTCAAAAAAGGCGCGTAAAAGATACCAAAAAGAAACTCAAAAGAGAATTGAAAGGGACTGAAATAAATTGTATGAAGGATAAATTTTTTTTGTTTCAGTTTAGTTTCAAATGAACTTCAAAAGATTATAAAATAAAAATTAAATGAGAACTACTGAATTTACGATCATAAATATTAAAAAATTGAAATGAAACTCGAACAAAATTTTAAAGAGACTCAAACGAGATAGAAAGCAAAGAGAAGGTATAGACAAAGATGAAAAGAGGCTCGAAAAGAGAACATTAATTCAGAAGTAAAAGAGATTAAAATGGGTTTTAAGAGAAATGTTAGAAAATTTATAATATGTGATTTAAGATGCATAAGAAATAAATAATGCATCCACATGATATCCAAAACGCTTAAGAAGATACGACGAAAATGTGAAAATTTCAATTGTTCGAAATAATATTTATGAGACTGGAAAGAGATGGAACCTGTTAACATGGGAAATTTTAAACAAGACACAAGTATGCATGTATGCCGAAATGTTACGTCATGTATAAACAAAACATCCGCAAACGACGTATGTGAGGGCAATGCACGATGAAAGTTAATGCATTTTTTTACAGTTTTCTCCTTGTTCTATTTATTATTATTATGCAAATAAAATTAGTACATAATCCATTTTTACTCAAATTCTGATAATAATGTATTCTTATATATAATTACTTAAATTAAATAATTATTTTTCATTTAATTTTTATCTTTTCACTTTAATTAGATGAATAAAGTTATAACGAGTAAAATATCCTTAAATTAATCTTATTGAACACAAGTATAATATTTACTTAACAAATGCATATTAATTTTTTTCAGTGTACCACTAGTGAAAAATTAGTGTGTGTCTTAAGCACACACCAATGCGTGCATTCACAGTCAGCAAAAGGGTGGTATAATCAAATCGGAGCGACTGCTAGCATTTTTTGTTAGTACATGCCCTTTTCGCTAATAAAACATACACTTTTTTAATGAAAATTCGTTAAAAAATTGCATGTTATATTTCTTACAATATTCATACCTTATTTCTATGTGTGTATAAACAATGAAATATCCAGAATCAAGTTTTTTAGATTCAGTAATTTACAGTTGACATGTTTTTCTTGAAATATGTTAATACAATATTCTCCGAGGTTTATTCATGATATACATACGGAATTAAAAAAATCATTATTGCAAAGTTATTTTGCTTGTTATAGCATTATCAATGAAATAAAGTTGAAAATTTCATATTCTTCTTATTTTTCCAACTGAATTTAAGTATTTATATAAGCACTACCTTAGTAGAAATTTAATTCGGGCCCTAAGTAGGGCTACCTTTCTATCTTGTCCGGCCTCTATGGGGCAAGAATAAGGTTAAAGTGAGGCTTTTGTCCGGCGTGTAATGTCTCCCCTTTATTTGGCCGAAATCGGCAAACAGAAATGGGCCCTAATTAGGTTCAACGTTCGAAATGGTGAACTAAACGTTCTAGAATATTTAATTTTATAATATTTAATATTATCATCTAATAATATTATATCTATAGCGTATCCAGTAGAACACGCTTACAAAAGTCTTAGAAATAATCAGACTTTTCAAACTAATTCGAACGAATTAGCATGTAATCACATTTATATTTTAGCGTAATTAGGAAAACTAAATTTTACCCAGAATTAAATTATTTCGTTAAATATAACAAGTCCCGAATTCGGCTTAATTAGGCTCGAATTTTGGCGATTTAAAGGGGAGACATTACACGCCAAACAAAAGCCAGAATTAGTTTTTTTCAATTTATTTTTATGGGCCTAAGTAGGGCCAAATAAGGTAGGGCTAAACCGGGTAAACCTATATTGGCAATGTATAGGTCCAACTTTGGCTTTCATGAATGCTTGATTTCATTCTGGTTTGCCCTGAATTGCCTACAATGGGCCCTAAAAATTCAATGGCACGCCCATCTTTTTTTCTACTAGGGTAAGGTAAACGTACGAGTTTGTGTTATAGATGCCAATTTAGGGTAATTTCAGTTGAACACTGATACATTTTTATTGCGAATTTTGAACTATTTACTACTAGTCAATGAAGAGTTAAACGTGTATCGATGTTCATGAATGCTTTGCATAACTCTTAGTTTTTCATGTAAATTGATAACGAATTCAATCAAACCTAACACAATTAAGAACATTATAACCGCAATAGGTATGTTGACTTTATTTCAAAAATTCAATTTTTTTTGAAAAATTACTTCACTGATCGTGAAAATTGTACAAAACTGTAAAAAACATTGGTTTTATCAACTCATTTCTCATTCGTTATTTATTAACAGTAATTAATGTTCAAGACATTTGAAAGTTTTCAACATTATTTGAAGTTACACACTATAATTTTTATAAACAGTAGATAAATACATTCAAGGTAAATTGCCTTTGAGTGTAATTTTAAATTTTGTTTAAATCTCTTTATACTTATGATACACTTTTGAAGTTCATTAAGTCAATAATAATACGTGTCGGTGTTGAAACGAATACAATGCTTCCCCCTTTTTTCTCAAAAAAAAACAACTCATATTTATCGATCATGAGGTTTAAAAATTTTAAAAGGAGCCTAATTTCCATTCGATTAATTTAATTGTCCAGAATTCATTTCTCTGAAGAGAATTAAATTATTAATGAAGAGCCTGAACCGAATTCATTTCAAGAAAAATCACGGTTATTGGTCAACGATTGACAGAACTAGCCAAATTCACTCACCAGTCTCGTCAAAACAATGATTCTAAGATAATAATGCATGAACACATCAATGGCAAAAAAGTTAATTTATTTTATTTGTCTGCATTTTTTATTTGATTCTCAAAAATGTACTGATAAGTGTTTTGTTTTTAGTTATCACCCGAATATTTGTCGCTGTTGCAACAGTACCAAGGGCAAGGCCAAGATTATCAAGTTGCCACCCCAGCAAGTGCCTCCCAACCAAGACCAAGATCACAACTCCCAGCCTACGCCAGACAACAACAACAATTACAGCAGGCCTACCACCGTCAAAGAGTTCCAATAGTCGCACCACCTAGGGAAACTGTGGGTCTTCATCCACAAGCTTTAAATCAAGCTGAACCTCAAACAGAACTTCAAGTTCAAAAAGAGGCTCAAATTCGGACTCCAGCTTTGCAAGCATCCAGGTTACGAACAAGTGCATCAGACAACCCACCATATCATGTATCTGATTACAGAGGACAAAAATTAGGTACATTCGAACAAGAATTGCTTCAACTTGTTAACGCAAACCAGGCCCAAGAATTTAAATTAGTGCCTGTAGAAAGACCCAGCGCTCCGATAAAAGAAGCTAGTTATGCTGCTCCTCAATACTCCCAGCAGCTTGTTCCATACCAAGAATCATATCAAAAACCAGTTGAAGAACAACAAGCACCTGAACAATTACCAGAACAATATCACATTGAAACAAGCCAACCACGGTATCAGTCAGGAGAAGGAGTGGTGCAACTGCAATATCATCATGCTGTCGTACCACCTGCTGCTCAGCCTAATAAAGTATCAGAATATCAGTATGAAAATCAATCAAGGCTAAAAGCTTACAATACCGACGCTGAATCCATTGCTCGAGCTCAGGCAAGAGCTGAGGCGCAAGCGTTGGCTTACCAGAGAGTTGCCCAAGACTCTCACAATAAACATAGAGAAGCTGCTTTAGAACAAATTCGGATTGTACACGAACGGCACAGGCAGCAAGCTGCATTAGAACAGATTCGCGAAGGCTCTCAGTTAAGTGAAGCTGGAAAGTCTTATATTGAAGAACAAGTAGCACCAAAGGATCCTGAAGCTGCATATAGAGCTAAGGTAAAGGCCCAGGCTACAGCTGCTGCTGCTGAAAATCGTAGAGCTCAAGAAGCTGCAGAATATAAAGCTCATGCTGATGCAATTTTAAAACTCCAGGATCAACAAAGAGCTCATTTAAAAGCTCAAGAAGATGCTCACAGGTATGCTCTCAATTTTGAAAAAAATCAATTGCGAGCTCAAGTTCAAGCCCAGGCTTTAGCTAATGCGCAAGCGCAGGCTCTATACAAAGCTCATCAGCAAGCTCGAGCTAAAGCTAACAATGAAGCTCAAGCAGCTGCTAAAGCTCAAGCTGAAGCCAGAAAAGTTGATCCAGATAACACTCCAGTGGTTCAATATCTTCTACCAAACAGTATTCCTCTTCCACCACCCAATAGCTACTTAGAAAATGAACAACATCCAAAATATCAGGCAGCCAGTTCTAATTTTGTTGCTAGAGCTGCACAGAAATCTCCAGATCCAACTCCAGCTGCTGAAGAACCCATATATGTCCAAGCAACGCCAATCAATCAACCCAGACAACCTCACAAACATAAGATTCCGACCGCATCTCAATCTTCTATCTACGTATCTCAGTCTGGTTTACTTAAAAAAGCACCTGTCAAATCAGTTACAATTGAGGATATCGTTGAACAAGAAGAAATTAATGCACCTCGATTCATCCGCATCCCAAGTCCTAAAGGAAGAACTTTAACGCAACAGGATTTGAATGCGCTAATCAATGCTGGATATACAGTAACTCCAGTTCCAGAAACAGCTAAGTCAACACCTGCTCCTTACAGTATTGAAAGTAGTACTACAGGATATTATGTGAAGAAACAAAGGAATACCGTATCTAGACCTGAATATATTGCATACGAAGAGGTTATTCCGCGTCCAAAGAGACCATACAGGAAACCAAGCCATATTCTGAAGCAAGAAAATGGTGGCCATCCTAGCGAAAAAATTACCTATCTTGTCCCTGTTGAACCAGCTTACGGCACTAGAAAACCACTATTGAAAAACGAATAGGCATAGGGCTTAGAACCTAAACTTTAAGCAATTTGTTTTTCAAGATTCCTCGAGTTCTTTCAATCTATTTACGCAATAGCGTATTACAACAGTCAGTCGATTAGGATTGGTTAAATGCTAGGATTATTCGTATTGGCTGAGTATTTAGAGTGAGAGAACACTTAGTCTTTTGTTTACTCTTAACTATTCTAAACTGTTACTATTTGGAAATAAAATTTTTTAGAGTATTAATATTTAAATAACTAAATGATAATGTGAACAGTATTATAATCCAAAAAATTATGCTTTCGTAAGTGGTAGATGAAAGGCTAATCATAGGAATCTGAAATTGTGCCTAGTTGGGGACAAATGTCTTAAATATAAACATTAAGTTTTCAACTATCCACAAGATGATAATCTAGGGATTTGAAATGCAATCATGGTTCATCTGAGAATTTTGTAACTATTTTTTAACATTCGTTTCGTGACAGTTTAACACGAAACAGATAAAAAATCGAGTTTGGTGTGAGTACTCATGTAATTGAATTTAATATTTCGAAGATTATGTGTCTCAACTTATTATCGTATACTTAGTCACTATGCAAGCTCAACGACGAAGACAATGGTCTTATAAGAAATGAGTAGAAAGAACGAGAAATTGGATTAAAATATTGTCATCTAATTATAACTCGACCGATAGCTGGTTCAATATATTTTGATAACTTATTTCAAGCTACAATCATCGTATATTTTTGATTTTTCAGTATGCGATCGTGAGAAATATCCATTGCATTGAATACTGCATAAATAGAATACTATCTTGTCGCCTATTTTTTACCATTTCATTTCTACTTTCCATTCATGTAAATCTATGTTAACATGAACGCGATCATGTCACTCATTTCATTCTAGTGATTATGTTCAGTTTTTAAGGAACAGTATAGACCCAGAACGGCGAAATTCATGTCTTAATACGAAAATAGGCAGTTAACAATGTATACATCTAATTTTCATACCGAAAGATACCGTATTCTGAGCAACATTCGAAAAATGGTTCAAACGGCTAAAAAATATTTTGTGTTAAAAGTAATGAATGGCTGATAATTCGATTAAATGGAAGCTTTTTTAAGTGTTGCTGATAGGAAATGAATATAAATTATAAGTAAGTATATTTTCATTGTTTCTGTATCATGACAAAATAAGAATGTTAGTCAAAAAGCATTGATTTTTTTCGGAAAAAATCGCATTTTTATTTATAACTTTTCTCATAAAAACCAAAATCAACAATGCTAAAATTAACTCTGTAATTACGGATCTAAAAATCTATGAAAATTTGAAGGCAATTTGTTCGGCATATCTTGAAAAATGAAAAGACCGTATATAATTGTGATTGAGAAACTAATTTATAAATAATTTAATATACATATTAATAAAAAAAAGTTAAACAATTCAAAAATGGTGTTTGAATGTTAACGTACAAAGAGAAAATTATCGTCATAAAAAATATATGTTGCAAAAATATAATCAATCGATGGAAGCATGATTTTTGTCAATTACCTAGGTGTATATTTTCCTTTAATGAATATCAAAATTCAAAGGGTGAAAAATTAAGATATGTATTATTTTTTTATATGTTGGTATCACAAGACATAAACTATGTATGAATAAATGTAAATTTTGTCATTTGAACGGGTATTATTTTCTTATTTCTTGCTGGTAAAAAAAAAGTTGTGCAAAAAATGTCAATGTGCTTATTGACATAACAATATGAAATATAAAATAATGAAGATTTAATTTATTGAAAATCATTTGAATTTAGAACTAGAATTAACACTAGAACGCTTGATCGCCTGGAATTGATGTTTTCAGTTGTTCGATTGAAACTATATTCAGATAAAAAATGGTTAACGAATATTAAGGAATTAAGTCTTAATATATCGAATTAATTTATTTTGTATCGGATATGTTGTAGACACGGAACTGTTTTAAGTTTATAACTACATGTGAGTTTTCAAGGCAAAATTTATCATGCAAGAAATCAACGTTGATTTATATAATTTGAATTAATCATTTCTGACAGTTGTTGAATCAAAGTAATTAATTTTTTTCATAAATATTAAGTAATCAGTAATCAGACATAATAAACATAACATTTCACGACATAATTTATTTTATAAGCTTAAATTTGTTTAAAACTCTCCGGAAACATCGAATCAATGTAGCCGGGCATTCTTAGTATATACAAGGTCCTGATGCTCTAGTGTTTAAGTGTAATTATATTCCTATAGATCAGTAACTGATTTTATCATTATCGTGCTCTGAAGCGTATATTGTAAGTGCAACGGTGCTAGGTACAGACGGTTTTCTTATTTATACAAGGTTGTAAATAATATATATTTCAAATAATAAAATCAATGAAAAAACTTCACTGTTGATAATAAAAAAAGAAAATGTTAAACACTTTGATTCAAGCTAATTATAATCAAAGCTCGAGTCGAAATTTTAAATTTTCAATAAGAGATCAAAAAGAGGTGAAAAGAAAAGGGAGTCTTAAAAACGGTTTATTGGAAACCTAAAAATAGTTTCAAAATAGTTTAAAGAGAATAAAAAGAGTACGAGTGCATTATTTATTCAACTCATTACGACCTAAAACTTGAGGTAATGTCCGCTTTCAGCAATTTGAGATTTAAAAGAGAACATGATTTCCAACTCTTCAACAACAACAACTTTTAGTTCTTTCTAGTTTCTCAGCAATTTTTGTATAAATTTTTATAAAATTCTGGTTTGAACGTCTTTTAACCATGTTAGCCATTTTATCATTAGAACTGTCGATTTAAATCAATGTTATGAAAAAAAATTATTAAACTTTAAACTACAGAAATTTTTCCTATAATGACAATGAAATGAAAAAAAAATCAATTAATCAATTTATAGATAATATTTGGGTTTTACGTGTCCAAGAATACACACTAACAGAGAATTAAAACTATGCACATCATTCTTATGCGTGTACATATACATATTATACCCACACCCGAATTACTTTGTTATTTTAAAGTGTTATTAATACATAATATATAATTACAATTATTATACATTTATTTTATCGTAAATCAACAATTAAAAAAAAAGACATTTTAAATTTGATCGCATGAAGAATTAAACTTAAGATACACAATAACAAAGCGGAGACACAGGCCCTTTCTTTTGAACAAATGATTATTAACTCAATAAATTTTTTTACATTTCTAACAATTTTTGCATAGAAAAACAAATGAAAAACGCTTTTACTCTAACAGGTATTGATGAGGTGTATTGGACCTCGTCTGGGTCTTGTTTGTAACACCTTTACTCGATACAATTTTTATATTTTTCGTTTACAATTAGTCTTTATGTTTAGAAAAATTTGTATAAAAAATAAAAAAACTAAACGATACTTAGTTGGTAGTGGGGGGGGGGGGGAGATGGGAAAAAAAAGGGGAGAAGTAGATATATTTGAAGAGTAGAGCTAGTCCCTATGATTAAGCCAACAATACTTTCTGTTGTCTCTGTAATTTTATTTTTTGTCAAAGCTCGATAAAGTTGTGCTATATCTACAGTTTGGCATTTGACTAAGTCTGCCCAGATGGGACTGA
Source organism: Trissolcus brochymenae (assembly GCA_030523145.1). Classification (NCBI taxonomy): domain Eukaryota; kingdom Metazoa; phylum Arthropoda; class Insecta; order Hymenoptera; family Scelionidae; genus Trissolcus; species Trissolcus brochymenae. Next base: position 22,689 of record JAQQRF010001152.1, read on the forward strand.
TATGAAAAATTTTTTTTATTCGCATATCGATGCTGGTGGTATAACGTGGGTTTGTTGAAGTTGATTTGGATGTAACCTCTAGTGTCCAAGAGTGGAAAGGCTTCCAGAGGCACAAAATCTTCTGAGACACAGGTCCTAAGCTAATCAAGGAATTGGAGTGCTGTGTCAAAAAAAAAAAATATATATATATATATCAACTCAGAAATGGTCTAAGGGTCAAATGAGGCAGAAACAAACTCTTAAGATTCTCTTGGTTTATAAATAATTTCTGATAGCATAATTTATAAGAAAGCCTAAAAAGAGGCTAATAAGAGAATAAATGAACACTAAAATGTAGATTGTTTGAATGGAAGTGTAAGAGATTAAAATGAGATCTAAGAAAATATCTCAAAAATTAGAAGTATGAAAAGGTATTTAATTGATAGCCAAGAATTTGAAGATGACATCTTAAAATAGTTGAATTTTGACTGCGAGTGAAAAAAAGTTGAATTGAGTTTGAATTGAGAAAAGATATTTAATTGATAGCCAAGAATTTGAAGATGACATCTTAAAATAGTTGAATTTTGACTGCGAGTGAAAAAAAGTTGAATTGAGTTTCAAATGAAACTCAAAGTATCGAAGAGAGAATAAACAGTTCGATAACAGATATCTTTTAGACCAAAATAAGACCTAAAATTTCGACTCAGGAGATTATCGTAACTTTATCGTAACTAATATTATTGTTACTAATAATCGTAGCTTATTCTAAACATAGAATGTCGTATTATTATACATTTCGTCATCAATGACGTTCTCAATGATACATTTAAGGAGTCCAAAGTACTCAGAAGAATTTGGAAAATACGTTGTCCAAGGATTTTTACATCGTATAAATAAGAATTATTCAAAATTTTTATATTTCAATTTACAGATTACTCAGGTACTGACGACTTTTTAAACTAGTAAAAAATAAACAAACATTGCCTCTGAAATAATTGCCTAAGCTTGTCACAATTACTTCGATTATTTTTGTACATTACATTGACAGTTTAAAATCCTGAATATTATATTCTGATTTATGATGAGTTCAGAACATTTTTTTTTATTTTCAATATAAATTTTAAATATTATGCTATGTCTTGTCTTATATTATGTAATATCTCATGGATCTTTTTAGCTTTACAGTACGTTTCATTAATCAAAAAAGTTTTGGAGGTATTAAAATAATCGAAACAAGGATTCTTTTCTTCATGAAGAATCAAACAATACGCAGACTGTTTTTTATCAGCTGGTTTAAATTTCACCCCCACAATAATTATTTTCTATATCGAACGTCAAATACCACAAGTTTCCACGAAACATGTCTTGAATACCTTGTATCTTCGAAACTTTAAGGAAATCGTTAAAGTCCAAGTCCTTGATTTCTCACCTGTCCATTTTAATTTTGGTACATTCATGAGTGCAGATTGGCCTTCAGTACTGAAACCTTATCATGTTCTTATTCTTTGCCTTTGCGGCCATCTCTAGTAAGTTAGAGCTAGACGCATTAACTGTTGTGGTTTTTATGATCCTGGACAAGCGCCCAAAGTGTTATGTATGACGCAACGTTCAATACTCGCGTTTTCAGAAGAAAAACAAAGAAACACTTTACTTCACGTTTTCTCTAATTACTAAAATCTCATTTATACAAATTTCTATATCTTACACCATCCAGGCAGAATCAGCAAACTTTTGACTGACATTGAAATTAACATTGAAATCAATATTGGTGAGTCATTGTTGGCAACCAATGTTGGGCCAATAGGGAACCAACCCTAGGAAACTGGTTATGGATCCAATGTTAAACGAACGTTCGATCAGTTGTTCTTCCACCAATAATAATATACAAAAAAAAACATTACGTTAACTTAAAAACAACGCATGTTTTTCAACGTATGTCGAAATAACAACGCTGCTGTAACCTGGGCGTTTTTCGATATTATTGAAAGATGACTCAAAACATTGTTTTTTCGTTAATTCGTAAAATCATATAAAATGAATACAATATTAACTCACAAACGCTCTATTAAAGTGTTTAAATATATATTTTTTATTTATGGGAACCAAGAAATTTGATGATATACACAAACTTGATTTTTTCCAAAATCAAAAACACCTCTGCAGTAGATACTGTTTTCGAATCCTAATAAACGGATATTTTATAAATATTCTTAAATTACATTTTCGATAATACATACCTAGCTTCACTTATAAATTTTAAAACGATATATTATTGTAGTAAAAGCAAGACATTGTTTGGTGCTACACACAGGTATGTAACATTGAGATCGTCTAATACTTGCACACAAACAATTTTATTTGCATTATCATTTCCAGTGATAGTTGATTTGTTATATCCCGAAACCAAATTTTCAACCTCTAATAGGAGATCAAGAAAAAAAGAAAGAGAGAGACAAAGGAGTCTAAAAAAAGGTTTGATAGAAACATGAAAATGGTTTGAAAAAGGTTTGAACGAGAATGAAAAGAATACGCTTGCATTTTATTCCAACTCAAACTTGCAGTAATGTCCGCTTTTAGCAATTTGGGATCCAATGGAGAACATGTTTTTCATTACTGCTTGTCATTTTCAGTCTGTTTAAACTCTTATTGAATTTTTTCCTGAACCTCTTTTCAACCACTTTAGCTCTTTTTGAGTTCTTTAAGGTCGTTCTTTAACTGTCGATTAAAATCAATGTTCAGAAAAAAAATTATTATTATAGTTAATATGGAGCCACAGAAATTTTTTTCATAATGACAAAATGAAAAAAAACTAATTGAAGACAAAAAAATATAAATTTAAAGATGGTCTAAGAATTAAATGAGGCGGAAACGAGTCCTAACGATTTTAATATACTTGCTGGTTAGTAAAATGACAGTTCGAATGCCGGATTCGAAATAAACTAAGCATTCACACAACATTTTTTTTTTTTTCATATAACTAGGGGGCCGCGCCCCCTGCGCGCTACGCGCGCGAACCCCCTTTCGATTTTTCAATAAATCCTCCTTTTTCTTTTTTTTTGTTACGTCCTGAGAAGTAACAAATGTTACATTTTTAAGATATGTAGACTAACACTAGTAATTCAGAGTATAGGGTTGGCAATCAAAGAACAATTCAA
>JAQQRF010001153.1:0-29518 GCA_030523145.1 Trissolcus brochymenae
TTATTTGCATTTGATTTTATGCAAGGTCCCGGTTATATGTCGGTTTTAGCTGGCGAAAGTATATACATAATCAAGTGTATACCTGTCAGCGTTAAACTGCGTAAAACTGAGGAATGCTATCAAGATCTGCTAGTCACCAAAGACCACGAAGAATATTTTCTTACGCCTCGCACCAGAATCACGAAGAAAAAGGGCACCCAGATCAATTGCAATCCAATTCTCCTTACCCTGTACGAGTTGGACAACATTTGGTATAAATTCATGCCAAATCCCGTGGAAACAAAAACACCACACTCACTGCATCCTTCAAATAAAATAACTTGGAAATATCAGTCCATTGGAAATCTCGCCTCCAGTGGAATATATACTCAAGAGGACTTAGACAAACTTCGGGAGGATGTCATGTTCCCCTCCAATCGACCAGCAATTCTCAACGTGCTTGCTCGACGGGTTACCGGGCAAGTCACCAATTCAAAGTCCATCTCTTTAAACGGACTGCTTGATCCAGAGTTTATCGAGAATTTCGCCACCAGCACCTGGACAAAGTTCTGGACTGAATATACAAAGTACGGAACTTACAGTGCAGGATTCATCATGACAGTGGTACTGTACAAGACCTTGAAAATGCTTTTGTCGACCATTGTTAATGTTTTTACATTACATTCTGTGTACGGTTACAACTACCACCTCATCGGTTCCTGCTGGACTGCCATCACACATTTCCTGATTCATCGACATCATCGACGTCAACAACCATCGCCAACACCCGACCAAGAAGCACCCGAAGAAAATGAGATACCTGAGCAAGTTGAACTCATGCCACCTCCGAGAACTAATACTAATTTCGGACTTAAATAACATGTCAAATATTAGTTCCTAACATTCGACAAAAACAGGGGAGGTGTGATATCATGACCAATAAAAACTAAATAATAAAACAAAAATTTTTTAAATAAAACCGAATAAAAATAAAGCACGATAGGGTTATAGTTAGTATAAGGAAAATATATAAATCGAAGAAGTAAGCAGATAAAAAGTTTTCCACACCTACAAATAGTTATGAACAAATCAAGACTATTTATTTAATAACTTTTGTAATACGTTTAATTTTAATTATTTCACTATCGGTAATATTGCAAATAAACAATACACAACGACTCTAATTATAAGTTTTCGAAAATATAAACAAATGAGAAAGATATAAACAATTTAAGTTTAATTGTTCAATAACTTTAACATAATCTTGAGATGAAATGAATCGCGTATACAAATCTTTTTAAACAAAAATACTTTAACTATTATAACAACCAGAAGTTAAAATTTCTTTTTATTATTAAAGTTATTAACAAAATAAACTTAAATTGAATATAAAACACCTTTATAATTCGAATTGAAACTTCAAATTTTGATACAACACGTAATTTCCTATTATCTACAAACTGACATTGTCAAAAATTTATTTAATCTAACGAAAATTGTTTAAATTAAGAAAAACACTTTTCCAATTCCTGGAAAAACTTTCTCTCCGCCGGAAAACTAGTATAAATAGGGCCCGGTTCCTGCCCAAATCGCTCATTCCGACTTCGTTGTTCTGACAACGAACATCCTTGTTCAAAGGATTTAGCTTTGTACCAAAGCACCTCAAGACTGTTCAAGTCTTAGGAATAGCCCGAACGGATCGTTCGTATTGCTTCCTTTTTGCACTTCGAAAAATAGTTTTTTTATTTTGTTTTACTATCATATAAAAAAAAACAACAATTTAAATATAATGAGAGTTTTAGATTTGAGTAAGTTGCCTTACTTTTCTTTGTTTTATGTCCCAAATTAATTTCTTTACTTTAATTACCTTTTTTTTATTTTTACAGTAGAGCTAACCTCCAAATTCGACCGAATTCGCAAAAGACGAGAGATCTTAGGTGAAATCAACCCTTGGGGAAAAACGAAAAAGCGCGGAAAAATAGATCTAACCAAACTCATTTCCAGTCAGCGCCGCGAAATAAAAAAATTGGACGAAGCGTTGGGCAGGAAACCGCGTGCTCCAATTCCACAAACCTACGTAGAACTAAACTCATATTTCTTTGAAAAATTAAAAAAATCTTTTCCCGCCGAAAAATTCAAGTATAGAGATCCCGACTCAAAAAAAATAATAAAAATACCTCCTCCTCCACCCAAAAAAATTGAAATCAAACCTTACCCTAAATCCAAGACTTCCTTCAAACCGCGAATCAAAAGTATTGAAACTGTAAATTATTCTATGGTTATAAAAGATATAGTTTATAAGACACCTATTGGGAATTTAACCATTTCAAAAGCCCCCTTCCTTCCATCCAAGAGTTAGGATTGTCATTCACTCCAAAAATCGAACTCCCTTCCCGCCCTACGCACCCTTTACCGATCGATAGGCTGTTTGATTAAAAATTGTAATAATTTTAAGACATTTTTGAATTATATTCAGGCCCCCAAATAAATTATTGTTATCCTTTGAATTGTTTGTTCTAATTTTATTTATGATCCCATTATTCCATTTAATTTAATGATAACAAATAAAATTAAAGATCCAAGACATATGCCCGATATAACAGTAGCATCACACTTCCAACTGAGTCGTCTCACTATAGTCGATTCAAAGGCTATCCTTCTTTGGGCCTTCAGTTCTTTAACTGATTGGAGTATCAGGTCAATTCTTTGTCCTCGCAACTATCCGCTTCGTATAACACTGTAAACATTTACTTATATTGTTAAATACCCTCTTTCCTAAACCTCCATGATTAACCCTTAATTCCTCGATTTTGTTATATAATAATTATTTTTTGTTAATACCTTCATTTGTTTTCCTTATAGAATAAATTATTTATTTATTTATTCACTAGACATTATGCTCAATTTAACACTCGCCTGACACTTTTTATACACTTATGTGTATCAAAGGGCTCGCAAGCGTTCTGACAAGTCAATGTTATGAACGTTGAGACTGGAAGCGCTGCACAACAATTTATATGCGAGTTTTGACTTGTCATTCTTTCAGTTTTTCTCTGACTTTAACAGTTCGACATAAGAGACACAGACAGCAAGAGTCGAATGGACTGAAACGTTCTTTCGAAACGTTTTATCTCCACGTTTGCTGCGGTGCCCACACGGAGGAAAATATACTTTTAAATACATTTTAAATATATCTTATATAAATAAAATATAAACGTATATATATCGTATATAAAAATGTATGTGTCATCTATATTTTAAATAATACTTTAATTTATTCAAAATGTTCGAGGCCATTACCTATACATCTGGGGTTCCTCATCACAAAGTTTACATAATTATACAAAGTTTTTCATTATTTTACATCGTTGTACGTAAGAAATTAATATTTTCCACATTAATTTAATTAACATTCGCACAGTACATTTTCATGAATTCTTTCAATAATAGGCAGAAACGGTGAATGATTTGACAATCGTCAGTTTTTAATGTGTTTATCCGGAAGGTCAAATCGTTATAATCTGGAATTTCGGAGAACAAGGATTTTCTGATCTCGCTTGAGTATGTACAAGTAAAAATATGTCCAAAAGTCAGCGTAGTATTGAGTTCACATATTACACAAAGAGCATCATCTGGCAAGGCGAATCGTTGTTTTTTGATATTATTATACCGTATTTATCAGAGAGTAAACGAGTTTGTGTCATAAGGCTTTTTTGACTATAAGAATTCGACGTCAACAGATATGGTGCACATACGTATGGTTCGTCGTCGATTAGTGAAGGTAGAATTATCAGTGAAGTTGAGTTATTGCATTTTTCTTTATCTAACAATACTAGGTAATTCCGATATTTTTCTAGGAACATTTTTGGATCAAAGGAAAGGTCATTGCGCATAATTTCTAACCAAGTATGTTCTGATTCGGAATTCACAAAAAATTGCCTAATTTGGACTAGGCAGTTGTTTTTATAGTTAAGATCAGAAAGATATAGTTTGCGTAGTTTTTCCGAACAAAGTTTAGGAAATCTGGTTTCATACATTTTTGTTCATCCATCTTTTGAGCCATGGAAGAATTGAGTTAAATGCAAAATATTCGACGCTTAGGGTTCCCGTTTCTCTTCTCACCGGAAATCATGGAGTATTCCTAAGTAGATTTAAAATTTTCTTCAAGAAGCCATGTTGGACTGTTTCAAGTGATGAAATATATTCAATTCCCCATATTTCTGCGCGGTACATAAAGATACATTTTATACAACTTTCTAGGAGTTTGGATGTAGTTTGCTATGAATTTGATTTGGCTCTATACAAAATATGAAGTATATTGGCAGAAGCTAGTCTAGCTGTGTTAACAGTATAATTGCATTGATTAGAATACGAACATGAATTTGTAAGCTTAACGCCTAAATATTTGTATTGTTTGGTTATATAGATCACAGAGTTGCCAAACATAAAATCTGTCAGACTATCTGCAAGCTTATTCCGAAGACAACAACGTCGGACTTGTTTGTATTTACTATCAAGTTATTACGGTCGCAGTATTCTTTTAAGCAGGATAGTTTTTTATTCACTTCGGTAGGGGTGTTCGCAAAGAAGACGAGGTCATCTGCATATGTCAGGACAAGAATTTCATTCGATGAATTTACTAAGAGACCTCTACAGCCTTTTTCTCTAAGGAATTTTTCGAGGTCGTAGAGGAAAAGTGCGAAGAAAAAAGGACTTAGCGTCGCACCTTGCAGAACACCCTTTGTTATTTCGACCGGGTCAGTGCAGCCGTCGTGGGTTCGAATACATGCTGTTGTCTGATCATAAAAACTTTGCATAATATGAATTACTTTAGAGCTCATACCCATCGCGTATAATTTTTTCTTCAGTAAAATGTGATTGACTGTATCAAACACAGCTTTAAAGTCAATGAAAATCGCGTATACACGGTTTCCAGGATGCTGCGTATGTAATTGTATAAGAGTGTATATGTCAGTCTATCTGATATAATTTGTGTAAATATTTTTTCTATACAGCTAATCAGGGATATCATTTGATATTTAAACGGGTTAGATGCGTCTCTTTTTTTGTGGATCGCAGTAATAACGACTTTTCCCCAGTCACTAGGTACCGTTTCTGTCAACATTATCTTGTTGAATAAGGTTTCTAAATATAAGAGCCAATTCGATGGAAGTGACTTGTAAAAGTCGTTATTAATTTGATCGAGGCCTGTCGCTTTACCTGCTTTACATTTCTTTAAGCTACGTAGAATATCATCTCGTGTTATGTGTCTATCAGTTAGCGAGCAGGTTTGATTTTTGAACGGCAGTAAAGAGAAGTTGCGTGATTCTGAGTCGAACTATGACTTGTTCGTAGCTTTTTTGTGTTTTTGCATATCAAGATTTTTTGCCACTTCGCGTATAGTACAAGTAATTGTTTTGTTCATATGACTCACGTCTTGATTAATAAGCGTGATTTCTTTTTTCCAAGACATGTCTTTCATCAAATCAAAGAATGTATCATTATTCCAGTGTAAATAGGTATTGTCTTTACTCGGTTCGACATAATTGTTTACGCAATTGGGTATCAACATTACCGTGAAATGGTCAGATTTCATGAGGTGCGTGTTTAGTACGATAAAATCATAAAAATATTCAAGTATATTCAAAGTGCACCACACGATTTCTATGACACTTTTTCCTCTACTATTTATCAATGTAAAATTTGCAGTAGTGTCACTATTTGATCTGCCATTTAATAAAATCATTCCATGCAATGAATGAAAAATGAAATTCGGCTCAACAACAACATCGAGAGAGTACTTTTTACCAATCAAATTCAGAAGGCCTCCACTGGGTCTGCCGAGTGTGTGCTACTTCCGGGCTGGTGCTGCCACTATATTGAAGCTCTGTGTGAGAATGTGTTTGAGGTTTAGTGTTGTCAGCCATGTTTCACATAGGTATATAATATAATCTGGTGTCGTCTTCTCCATGATATCATCTAAATTGGCGAAGCCATGTATGTTCCGGTATAGGACCGTTGGTAGGATGTGCGGGGAATGTAGGTGTGCCGCGTTAGTACCTTCTCGTTGGTCTAGGAAGAGCGGGCTGGAGGTATAGTGCGTTTCATTTGACGGAGTCTCCGGTAAGAGTTTTCGCGTTTCATAATCTCTCTCTTCGTCCGACGTTTTTGCGTGATTGGATCGTACTCGTTTAATCACAGGTGATTTCTTCAGGTGATGTGTGCTTTCGTTCATTGGAGTGTTGAACAGTGGAAGAGTAGAGGCCGTGGCCTCTCCTTTCTTGCACGTATCATCGCTGGAGCCAGTTTCATGTTTTTTGTGTTTCTTTCTTCGCAGGTTGGTGTTTTGAGTACTGGGGTCTATCGGATTTCGGTATCGTTTTTTAACGGCAGTTCGTTTTCTAGGTAATTTTTTATATCCTTAGTTTTTTATGGGATTTCTCTCCTTCTGTTTATCTTGGTAGTGCGAGATTTACGCTTCAATGTCTGATTGGCCAGGTTGAGAAGAGTTGCTACACCGCATTCGGAGAGCTTCTTGGTGGCTTTTCTCAAGGTCAATTTCATCTCCAAGTCTGTAGGGTCGTTGTCAATTGCGAAGTTGGGATGCTCAGACTTGGATACATCCAAGCACAAGGATAGGACGTTTGCCAATTGTTTTTCCTCTGCAATAGCTCTCCTCGATGTCTTTATCAGTCAGTGGCGAATTTAGACAAGAGAGTGAAAACGCAATCCGAGAAATTTTCATTAGTGTTCTTAGTGTCTTCAATTTTAAATATCATTACGTTTTTCGATCTGCTTTGTTTAGAGAGCGAATTCGCCTGCGCGGCGAGCTTGTTGTATGTTGTCATGAGGTGATCGTATTTTGTCTCAAGATCTTTGAATTTGAATTCAAAATTGCCTAGTATTTCCGAATCTATCATTGTCTTCGCTCAACTTCTTAATATCTTCCTTCAGCTATTCCTTAGATTCCTTGATGTTCTTTTTAATAGAGGCTATCATTGTCATCACGGAATCGTCTTTATATTTTTCCTTCGACATTTAGCTGATGAGTTTTTTTCAAAGATTGGGCACAGTAGTAATGATAAGTTACCAAATTGTTAACTATATCGTCCGGAGTTAATAACTGAATCGAGCATTTTATCACGAAAATAAGTCACTGTTCGGAAAAGTGATCGACATTACTGACCTGGCGACCGTGCAGCCGCATCGAACTGTCGCCAGAGGGCAGCAAAGCATAACCGTCCACACGCGCACGACATCCGCCGACGCTGCTTCGCTTGCGCGCCGCTAGGCGGCGGTTACTTCGCTCCGCTGCTCTTTCTCACAAGTGACTCACCAATCTGCAGGCCTAAATACTGCTGCACGGCCCAGTGTCAAGCACTTTCCCCAGCGACTGGGTGGAAAACACGAGCGACTCGTGTGTGTGCCTCTGCAGCACTTTTTACACGTTAACTCGAGCGACTCGAGCATAACCTTTCTCTACAAAGAGATAAATCCCCCGTGGTAGACGGGTCACCCTGCTCCAGGGGCCGTTGTTCCACCGCATCCCCTAGCGACTAGGGTGCATGTCAGGGCTCTCCAGCAACTGGAGACCGGCCCTAACCTCGAACGCATTGCGGGGTGTGTCACCCAGGTGGCACCACCCTCGGTCACCTAACCTAGGTGATCCGTCCACCAGGACACTCCGGCGACCGGAGTCTCGTCCACCCTCGAACGCATTACGAGGCGTGCAACCACGGTGACTGCACCTCCGGTCACCTGCTTACCGCGAGCCTTAGCGACTAGGGTATTTGCAAGGAATCTACGGCGACCAGAGCTCTTCCTACCTCGAACCCACTACGGGGTGGTTCACCTAGTGCAACTTACCCCCGACTCACCACCAGGATCGTTAAAGAACGCTACCACTGGCGACCGGTAGGCTAGCTCGGCGACGACAACATTCCGCCACCCGACAACATCCCCGGCGACCGGGCGATCGTTGTCATTCCCCCAAAGAACACCAAGCGTTCACGTGGCAAGCGCCAACGCATCACACTTGCGACACGTAAGCGCCCACGCGCCATCACCACCTACTAGAGAGCGCCACGAGCGCCCCCACTGAGGGCACGCGTCACGTTCGCCATTGGTCACGGCATTTCGGATTCAACGCGAGTCCGATACCGATGCTCTGATTGGCCGTCTCTACGGATGGGGCTGCGCGTCAATCAAAGCATCGATATCGAATCAGAGCATTGATATCGGATCAAATCTCTGATTCGATTGGCGCGCAGCCCCACCCGTAGAGACTATATAAGCGGGCACATTCCCGCTTTTGGCATCACTTGCTCTCTAACAGGCGCATGGTGCACACCGACCCTGAAGAGAGCATTATTTAAAATTAATAGGAACTATGCCCCGAAAACGTTTGGGAAAGAAGGAGCGGGCGAAGAAAAAGGAAAATGGACGAAGGAAATATCGAGAAGAAAAAAAACGAGAGAAAGAAGCTGCCAAGGAGAAACAGAGGGCGAGAAATGAACGAGTTCGGATGATCGACGAGAACGAGACACCACCAGGAGACGAGGCGACGAACACTAGGCGTAAAAAGACAACGCCCGTTATAATTACGCCGTCGCCAGCGCCTCCCCGATACAGGGTTCATCCGAATCAACCGTAGCTACCAACGAAGACGCCTGCAGTCGTGCAGAAGAAATCAACGCGGAAACAAGTGGACTCCGAAAATCCGGCGATAAAATTAATCCCGGCACTTCGGTTGAAACATCGCCTAAAAACCTTGTGCTCGGCGTAAAAAAACGGCTTTTTTCAGCGCCAAAAATTAAAAAAACGGCACTTTTAAGCGCTAATTAAGTCAAAGCCAAAGCCAAACCAACGGCCATTATCAGGGCTACCAAATTGTCGTACAAACAAAATGTTTCACTTTATTTTTTACTTTTTTTATTTTTAAGGCTAACTTTTAAGTTATATAGTCAAGTAAATCGGCCCTTTTCAGCGCCAACAAACTTTCAAACAGAATACGTATTTTAATTATAAAATATTTGAATATTTAAAGTTCGGATTTGGGAAGAGGGGGGGCTTCGCCCCACCGGGGGCTCCACCCCCTGGACCCCTTTCCCGCTTCGCAGGGGTCTCCGCTCCGTGGATTTTTCCGCTTCGCGGGTTTTCTTTGTACGGAGTCGCACTTGTTGCGAAAAGGGAATTGCCTGCGTTTCCCTAGTTGCGTAATGTACTATTCTTCATGTATGTAGGTGATCATGCCGAAAACACGCCCTACTTAATTTTAAAAGGAAAGTAAAAATTAATCTAACTTAGCAATCGAGCAAAATCCGCGATTGCAAGTTTCACAAAAGTCACGTCGTTACCGACGCTTCTGAAATGACGCGAAACAAATACGGAGACTAAAGGCAAAATTAAATACTCGATCAAAATATGATTTTGACCGAGCTCGAGAAAGAAAAATATTATGAATGAAATACGTAGACGCTACCTAAATTAAATTTAATTTGAACTCAGTGTTTATATCGGGATTAAACCTTTACTATTTTATATTTTGATTAATGAATTTAAATTCAAATTATAAAATTAACTGCCGAATTGCAAATTGTACACACCAAATGATTGCTAAAACCGTTACAATATGTCAAATGCCGAAAGTTAATGCAAAAACTATTATTGTAAAATTGAATATAAGACAAAAGGAAAGTTTTAATCGAGGGCTTCAAAATTAAGCACACCTGATAAGAAATAAAAACTTGATTTAAATCGTAATTCTTTATTTAATCAAAGCTCTACAATTTTATTAATTTACTCATTTATTTATTTAAATAAACTGGAATAAACTTACAATTTGTTATTTAGCCATACTTATAATACTTATAATACAAAATCAGTGGTTTCATTCTCATCACAGCTCTCAATATTTACATCGAAAAATACAGAAAAAAAAAGAAAAGAAAAATTAGATCTATATCACAGTTAATTGAATACAAGTCAATTATCGCAGAAAATTTTTGAAGAAATTTACCAAATCTGCTATATCGTTTGCTTGTATAGAAATGTGAGAAATACTTTGGTTGAAAGTTAGACTAGTTCTCGATTGAAATGGAATAGCAAAAAAATGATGGTAACGTACAATTTTCGCAGGATAATGTATTCCGACAGATGCTAATAATAAAGGACAATCAATAAGTCCATGAAAGATCTAATGTAGAAACATAAGGTCAGCAATGTAGCGCCTAGACGCAAGCAATCGGATACCGAAAGTTAATTTAATAGCTGAGTAGTCATGATTGTCATACCTCATAGAGGTCATATTTATGTACGCCAGTTTTCGCATAAATTTAATTTGTACAGACTCAATTAAATTTGAATTTAAATTTGAGGTGTGACAAGTTTTTTAAATAATTTTGGGATAGTAATCAGTATCGAGATTGGCCTGTAATTAACAAAATTATTTTTATCTTTTGATTTGAAAAATGGGTGTGATTCTGTTCGTTTTCCAAATATGGGGTAAAATTAAATCAGGACCAGGGTCGGTATTTATATCTAAACGTTGGAATGATTCAAAAACCGATGTCAGGAAGAATTGAACTGAAGAATTCCGCGAAGAGGTTACATGTTTCATTGGAGTCCATACTATCTTGGTTACTATATTGGACAAACTGCGGTATGCTATTTTGTATACGAAAAGTATAAACAAACTTAAAAAATCTGATGAAAATCACGACGTGTAGACGAAAATTCGGTTGTCTCCCATTAACATTTCTTATGAATAAACAAAGAGGAAAATACATCTGTGTCCTAAAATGTAATCATAAAAATATGAAACTCGCGGAACATAAATTGTAACTGAACTAATTTTATTCGCAAAATATTAAATCACGAAATTAACTCTTCGTTTTTGCTGTCTCTTGTGATGCAGAGAGCTCCGAGCCATAATACAAGATCTAGTAAATTGTTTGCCATTCCATGAAAACGTACGGATATAGGACGTAACGATACTGTTGTTAGAGTGTTATCGTTAGCCAACAAGTTTGCACCAATAATCGATTTTTTTTGTGATTATAAATCGCGATTCAGATGAGAATGCGTACGTTGAGGAAACTAAAGGAATCTTGAATGACAGATGACTTCACAGATGAGAATGAACAATATAAATCAAAGGATATGAAATGTGACAATGGTGATATATCAAATAAATAAATCAAAATATATATGGTATTCATCGGTTTATTGATGAGAAACAAAAATTTAAGATAATAAATAAATAAATATTCTGATAAGTAGACTTACATTTCAAAAGGAACTTGCGTGTGGGCACAGCTGAACATAGTCAATTCTAATTTATTACATTTTTCATATTGAGTTGAAATTGAAAAGTTAGTCTCAAAGATACTAAGTTGATCATAAGTTGAAATTTAAAATTATAATGCTTTAATAAAAAAGAAAGAATTTGTCGCTGAACCACAGGAGTACAGGAACCAGTTCCACATTAAAAATTCCAAGTAAGTATTTCGAGTCAAGAATATCACGACTTCTTTATTGCAGGACTCAACTCTGTGTCATACACTGTTTGTAAAACTCATACGCGCTTTTAGCAGGGCTGACTTCTGTGCTCGTGCAAGAACTGAGTCATGAAAAGATATGAGTCTTTTGAAAATCAAATTTCTAAATTAAAATGACGAAAAAAAATTCTTGAACCATTTAAGCACTTGCTTATTTTTTAACCATAGGAGTAATGTGTTGTATTATTTTTCAGAACATCTTTAGCCATCAACATCTGCAGAATGTCGTATACCATTCTTTACTTTAATGTCGGATTTTCGTTGGTGTAATCCTAACAAAAATCGTTTTTTAGTCAAATAAAAACAACCAATTTGAAGACTCTTTTACATAAAGATCATCAAGATAATCAAAATTACATATCAAAATATTTGTTTTAATAAGAATGGTTGGCATTTGAATCGTCTGATTATAATTTATTACAAAATTTTATTTATAAGCTTTATTTATAAATTATAAAATGATGTTTTTTTTATGTTTTCTTAAGTCAATGTAATAATGATGTCGCCATTAGTTTGCCTGCACGTTTAATATATATATATATATATATATATATATATATATATATATTTTTTTTTTGGATCACGTTATTAAATGAAACTTTCACGAATTCGACAAATCCCACTATCATTTTGGCCATTTCGAGTTGAATAAATAATTGCTTTAATTTGAAGAATGCGTCCACCGCGTAACAAAACAACATTATCAGGATGTTTCAAACATAAAGTTACACTGTCAAATTCAATTTTTTAAAAGTATTTCTTTCCTACGTGTATTTCTCCTCCTAATGAGAATTTACGGCAATTTACAAAATTAGTATGAACATACTTTTACTAATCCACATTGAATTCCAAAAATATTCCAGAAATCCGTTAAATTAGAACCCTAAGAAGATTTAATAACCGCAGGACAATTATAGCAAATCAGGTTCACTGATCAAAATTCAAATTTAAAATATTTTCGAAATTTGTTTATAACAACCTTTGACATAGTTAAGCATGAAAAAAAAAACAAGCAATATCATTTTGATTCAATGATATGATCACAAAATTAATTCACATTGCAATTTTTAATCGGATTCAATTATCCAAAATCTTTTTCAAATCGTTTAATATCTTGACTTAGTTTAGTATTAAAACGGAAGAAATCGAAGAAACAGAAATATACACTTGGCACAACAATTAGCGGGCACCCTACAATTTCGGAAAAAATACGTAATCTTCAAACCGTCATAACTATGTCATTTCATAAAACCTCATAATCATACAACTTTATTCTCTTGAAATCAGAAGGCGTTATAGACAATTATTCAAACAAAAATTTTTTGCTTAAAATTTATTCAGCTTTGAACTACTACACTTTCTTCTGTTTTTTTCGCTTATTTTATCCTTTAAAATCCCATTTTTCTTTCTTTTCTTTATTTTTTTTTATATTTCTCACCTTTTTTCATCCTACTTTTCAAGTTTTTCCCCTTTTATCATCTTTTATATTTTTTGTTTCTTTCCCATCGTTTTTTTCTCACCGTTTGCAACGGGTTTTGCGTTTATGTTTGCGATCCTAATTTTTTTTATAAATACTAGGGGGCTACGCCCGCGAAGCGGTCTGCTTTTCCACTTTGTAGAAAATAATTTTTCTTAAAATATGGAATCATCTGTTTCTGTCAGGAAAGCTTAAGTCTATTTTTACTCAAATTTATGATACATTTATTTATATAAGAATGTGTATACTCAACAATTAACATGATCTCAAAGAAGTATAAGAAAGATGAAAAATTTTTATGTAGGAGACTGGGGTAGCATACGCAGCCCGTTAAGCCGGTGTAGCACCCTAATATTTACGATAATACAAAATTTTCAAATACAAGGTAATTGATCAAAGTGTACTCTACTAACAAATATACACCCAACAAACGTTGCAAAATGAATCTCTTAAAATTAAATGCCAAGCAACTTAAAAATTCAATTTTAACGCGACTCTTGCTCAGGTTTAACATTTTACTCAATTTTTAAAATGGCAGCATTGAAAGTTCGAAATTGGATTTGGTAGCAATGTAATTTACCTATTAAATTCGCCTGTGTAATTCATCCGTGTAATTGACCCGTGTTAATCACTCGTGTCATTTACATGTGTTATGCCTCCAAAAGGGTATATCTTACGTATAAAAAAAAATACTTTATACTCGGCTAAACTGATTTATTTTAAATCACGTACCGTTTACAAACAGGGTTTTGTGCGTACTAAATCGATGTTAATTGCGAACTCGATTGGCGTTAATGGTGAACTGGATTGATGTTAATGGTGAACGGCCCGCTGAAGGCGGTGTCACCGTATTTAATGGTGAGGCGATCGGCACCTCGTGTGGTGGATTTTTGGAAATTGCTAATGCAGTGGGACCACGGATCGCGATGAGTTTTCATCGAAACATGAGGCGGTCCCACGTGCAAAAAGTCCCGAGTTGGCAAAATCCCGTGATCCGTCGGTAGCATTTCTACCGAAAAGGCTCAAATAGCCGTGGAAGAAAATAATTATTATAAAATATATTATTAAAAATATAAAAGATAATGTGAAAAAAGGGGTTATGCGGGGCATAACAGTCGCCCCTCCTTGTGGTGGCGCGAGGCCCTTCGCGCGAGGTTAATGGATTTTGCCAAGATGGTTTACAAGTAAGAAATGAAAAATTAAATTTCAAAAGTTGAATATAAATGAAAGATTTCATTTCATTTCATTTCACATCGGAAGATACTTCCGATGTTACAGTTACTGTTTCTATAGCAGGGGCTGTGGGTGTAGGTTCAATAGCTGGGTTTTCTGGATTAGGTCTGGGTGCTGGTTGTTTTTTCTTAAGATATAGAACGAAATGAGTTAACGAGTCCCAGCAAGAGTAAATCAAACATATGCTCCAGCCGAAGGCGCTTTTGAAGGTTAGAAAATGTAATATGGTGTCTATAACAAGTTTTATGGTTCTGGCCAGGAAATAGGCTCCAAGAACTCCTGCACTGAAGTTTCCAAACCAACTGAATCCGGACCAAATTTTTGTCCATGTATTTTTTGCAATTTCGTTTAGTGTTACTTCGTCGAATAGGTTACTAAGGTGTAGGTCTTGTGTGGATACAGTTTGTCCATCAGAAAGGCGTGCAATTTTGTTTATAAGGGCGGGTTGTTCTCGGGGTTGCATTATATGTTTGCGCAGTCTTTTCAAATCTTCGCTTGAATAAATCCCGGTTTTTGCGAGTTCGTTTGTGGTTGTGTATTCCCAGGTTGGGGTTGTGTCGGGTTGAATTTCGTGTGGTGGACTAATAACTGTTGGTGCTGGGTTCATTTTGTACCAGCTACCGTCTATCTGAAAGGCTGGGGCGAGAATTCTGTTACATGTGATTTCGAATCCGATTTTCTTCAAAATTTTTGTTCGCGGTGAAAGGAAATATGTTTGGTTGTTGTGAATTACTAGTAGCTCTTGGTAGCAACGGTCAACGTTAGCTATTGTGACTTCTGCGGGGATGCATTTGAGGATGTAAGCCATTTCTCCTCCGATAAAGGCTGTGTACCCTGGTTCGCCCATGTAGGTTAGAGCAAATTCATCGGGGTGATACATGGCTATACTTTGAGAATTTTTTAAAACTTTGCGTTCTAGTCCGCATCTTTTGGTTAGTACGTCTTTGTATAGTATTTCAATTTGAGCTCGGAAATGTTTTTCGATGTTGACAAATTTACTATTTACGTAATTGAATAAGTCTAATTCTACTGTGGGAATAGTTCTTTTTGATTTGAAAAATGTGTTCTGGTTTCCTTCTACTATGTACAGTTTTGGGTGTTCAGTACGGATAATTGTGTATCCGCATACGTTTTGTGAAGCTAAAATTGTTAAAGCAAAGGTAATCTTGTGTGGTTACTGCAATTATTGTTTCTATACTTCCGCGGATTTCGCTAGTCATTTTATTCCCGGGTATTCGTATAGGACTGTGTATTTATCGTATTCGCATGGATGTTTTGGAAAAAGGTTCCCTACATGAATCACAAAGAGTAAATATTAATGGCCACATTATTGATAATGAAGAAAGAAACGCCACTACACATTTTGTTTGCACAGGAAACTGTGATGGAGCCTCATACACAGACCAATTCAGAACATGGTCAGACGCGATAGTACAAGCAACCGGAAAAATAATAATAGCAGACTACGATATAACAGTTAAATTAGACGAAGAAACAATAATCACCCCATAGAAAAAAAAATTTTTGAGAAGGTTTGGGGTTGTTGTTTTTTATATATTTTTTTTCGCTTTTTCCACTCCGGTTTTTGTTTCTGAAATAAAATTTTATAATATATTTGCTAAACTGAATTAATTCTGCAACGAAGTCAGTTCAAGAGTTTGTTTAGAAATTCTGAAGGGTCGAATTTCTAAGATGACTCGTCGCGGTGCTACATTGTTGCGTTTGACGCTGGGACGTCACTTTTCTTTGAGCATTTGGTGCGAACGGTTTGTTAAAAGGAACAAAAAAATATTTATAATGGAGTTTTCCGTTAATGATTTGGCTTCTAAGGTGGCGGAGATGAAGAGTCTTCTGGCGACGGCCCGGGAGATGATCGGTGAGTATTTTTGTATTTATTTATTTCATTTTTCAGTCTTTTTTTTCTATATTCCCATTTTTATTTGTTTTTTTTTTTTTTCAGATCGGTTGACGACTGCGTCCCTGCATGTTGCTGCTATGGTGGTGGAGGCCCTACCCCAGGGACAGGAGCCTCAGGTTGGTGGCGAGTGTTCGGACGAGGCAGGGGCTCTGCATAGAGCGGCTTCGCCGCCAACAAGTGCACCAGGGGATGATGTCTGTGCTGTCGGGGCGGCGGTGGAAGATGTCAAGGAAGATCCCGATGATAGTGAGAGCGAGCTCGAGGACGGGATCAAGGAGAAATTTATGGTTGAAGCAGAGGAGGAGAGTGAAGGAGAGGCAGCAGGTGTTTTACGGCGGCCCCATCTGAGCCCGGGTGCTCCTTTAAAGAAGAATATTTTACCGGTGGGGGAATGTTTCGCCGATGAATGGTGTGGTGGCGCGAAGGGGGTTTCTGACGTGGTGTTAAAAGATTTAGTTCGTGGGGTCGCTGTGGCCCTCAAAAAGGTAGGGTTGGGAGAAGGTGGTCGCTCAGACAATTCCCGTGGTAGGGTGTATTGTTGGTCATGAACAGGATATGTGTCCGGTTATTCAGGCCGATGCAGTAAGGGGTTATTTTGATCGGGGTCGGCAGCGTGGGGGTAGTCGCTGCTTGAAATGCGGTGGTTACCTGTTTTTAGGGATGGGTCATTCCTGTAATTTGTGAAGTTCGGGTTTTCGACGGGGAAAAATATTTTGTACTCCTTTGTACGTCTTTTATGGAAAAATGTGTGAAAAATAAATGTTCATATATATAATGTATTGCTAGTGTTCCTGTTTTTTGCTTACCCTTATAATTAAGAGTACATACATAGTATATACACCTTTGTTTCTTTTTTTGCTGATTCACGAAAAAGAGATGTGGAGAGAGCGGAGATAAAATAATTTGATTAATTTGTTCTGTTTTTATTTTTGTTTTGTTGTGTTTTTTTTTGTGTGTCCCTTTTAAAGAGGAAAATCAACCGGGTGATAAGACGTGAAGAGTACAAAAAGGTAGGGTATAATGATTTATTAAAAAAATTTAAATTTAAAAATTCTAGGATAATTAAAAAAGGGGGTTGATTGTTACAATATTTTGAGGTCGATTTTGGTAAATTATATATTGTTCATCGTTATTTATTAAATAATAGGTTCTTCTCCTGATGAAGAAATAGGGTTATATGAGTTGTAGAAGGTATTCGCGATTTGTGCTTCCATAGGGTTTCTTGTCTCTGTTGCTCCAATAGCAGTTAGGTATGAGTAGTCTGTAGGTGCGAGGGAGATAGCGCTATAAATGCGGCTATTAGGATTTTCTATTCTTTATTTACGTTAAAATTTGTTTAAGGTGGTGGAGAATATTCGTTTATTATTTAGGTTTATTTTTGTTAGGACTTTATAGTATGTTGATAGCTTTTAATTCAAAAATATTGAACGTTTAATCGATTCGAGCGCGTGAATCCTTGTAGGTTTGTGTGTCTTTGTCGCTCCGCTTGCAACGTGCGTTGCGTTGTACGTTGGTGGGACAAGGACAGAGATATGTGCTTCGAACGCAAGAAGTTGTGATACTTCTTTTTGTTATTATAATTGTTTAAAGGGTGTCAGGGGTTTCTTAAACTCTTATGGAGTTTAAATCTTTTGATTAATTGTGAGGTCTTTGTTTGTGTGATTTTGTTAGGCTAGAATATAATAATTTATTCATTGTTGCGTGAATCTTTGTTGTTGTGGCATCTTTGTTGCACCGCTGTGTTATAGTATAGGCCGCTCATTGGTGAGACAAGGATAGCGATAGGTTATTAGGATCGTTGCGCGTTCATAGCTCGTTGATTAGGTTAAGTAATTGGGTCATTGTCGCGTGTATTTTGGTATATTTTTTGTTTGTTTATTTATAATAATTTCGTGAGTGATAGTGTGTGTTACATTGGAAAAGTGCTATTTTGAATGTCACGTTGCGATATGGTGAGTAATAAAATTAAAAAAATTGTTAGTTCTTTATAATTTCATAATTGATTAATGTTAATGTTTTGTTTGTAGATTGTCAGTCACATCATCGCTTAGAATTTGTAAGTTGGATGTCAGTAAGGTGTTTTCGGTCCATTTTTAAGAAATTTTTGTTCAATAAAAATTATTTTAACTCTTTTGTTTATCAATTTTTGTTTGTTTGGTTATCAATTTTTTGTCTATTTTTTTCTTTCTTTTCTCTTTTTTTCTTTTTCTTGTGTATGTGGTTTTTGTACTTACTTCTAATTTTGCTTGACTTGATTGTAGGTTTCAAATTTGAAGGAAAAAAGCGGGAATACAAAATTTAGGGCGGTATACGCTTCATTAAGGAAAATTATCTGGTAATGTTAGGTTGTGATTTTATTCAATTTAAATGAATTATTATATCAATTCCTACTAACTTTTCAAATATTTCAGGAAAGGTAGAAGGGATTTTGTTTTTTTTTTCTTAATAATCGAGTGAGAGGATTTACAAGGATAAAAGGATTTGATCTTTTCTTTAGTTTATTTTTTTATATTATATAATTATTATTTTGTGACATTAATTCAGAATTTTTGTTTCAGGTTCAACATTTGAAGATGGATCCTGCTCATCACTGAAGATCTATTCGGGGATAATTGAATAAGAGTAGTTATTTTTTCTTTTTTTTCTCTTTTCTTGCGTTGATGAATGTATGAGTGAGCTTAGTTCGATTTTTTTTGTAATATATATAAAAAAAATTTAGGGTCTTCGTTGTAGGGAATAGATTCATTAAGATTGTTCAGCTCGTTAGTTCTTTTTAAGGTAGTCGTATTTTTTCTAAATCTTGCTCTCCTAAGTGAGCAATTTTCACTCTATTTCTGTGGATGTTTCGTGGTTTTCCATTCACATCTAGAATTAAATTTGCGCGTGTAGTAATGTCTATGATGTTGTATGGCCCAATATGTGATGGGTCTAATTTAGTTTTTCGCCAACCTTTGATTTTAAAAACGTAGTCTCCAATTTTAAAATCTATGTCGCGTACTTTCCTGTCGTAGTAAAATTTCGATTCCTCCTTTGCGTTTTGGAGGTTTGTACTAGCGACTGTTTCATATTCTTGTAGGCGGTTTATTAAGTTTAATAAGTAGTCGTCGTATGTTACTGATTGGTCGATTGGAAATTCTGATGGGAGTTGCGCTTTCTTGCCAAAAACAAGTTCGTAGGGTGTGTAGCCTGTCACGGTCGAAATTGTATTATAAGCGAACATTGCTAGGGGGATAAGGTCAGCCCAGTATTTTTCGATTGATAGGTAGCATTTCAAATGTTGTGTGAGTTCATAATGAGAGCGTTCGAGTGCTCCATTCGATTCAGGGTGATAGGGGCTGCATAGGAAGTGTTTAATTTTAAAAATTTCTGCGAACTGTTTGTTTAATTCAGAAACAAAACAAGTTCCATTATCCGTTAAAAATGCCGAAGGACACGAAAAAATACTAATAAAATTGTTAGCAAGTGCTTTTGCTACTTCGGCGGCAGTAGCTTCGGCTAGGGGTATAGCTAATGAAAATTTTGTGAGACCGTCCTGATTGGTTAAAAGATATTTGTAATTTCCTTTACTTTGTGCTCGAATAGGTCCGTAATTATCTAGACTGACTTTTTCCCAGCTGTCAGATACGTGCTCTGACAGCTGGGACCATTGGCGCTATTGATTTTAGTCTTGATGCTTTATACTTTTGGCAGGTACAGCATCTTTTTAGAAAATCTTCAATATCTCTTTTTACGTTTCTCCAATAAAAGTGATTTTTAATTTTGTCATAATTTGCTTTCACGCCTCTGTGTCGACTTGCCATGCTTGAGTGTTATTCGTTAATAATGTCGGGTCTCAATTCGGGTGAAGGAACTATTATTTTGCCTTTACAAATTACAAAAAGTCGGTGTGTATCTCTGAACACTAAATTGATTCCGTTTTTTATTATGTCCCATTCTGGTTTTGTAAATAATTGATCGTCATGGGGAACTAATAGGTCTTGAATTTCGTATTTTACAAGTAATGCTTTCAAAGTTTTTAATGAGTCACGGAGAGAGTCATAATGAAGAATTACGCCGAATTTTTATTTTCCAACTATACCTATATACCGCGTTTCACCGTGTGTTGTAGTTATAACGTTTCCTAGTTCTGGGTCTTGTGATAAAAGTTCGTGTTTTGATATAAAAGATTTTTCGTAAAGTAATCGAAGTGTTTCGCTATTCATATCGGAGTCTGCAGTGAAGAAATAAGTATGTGGCCTCGTTCATACAAAATCTTTTGTGGGGATTCATCAATGTTGGTCGATTGATTTCTCTGATTAGACGGTTGATCGGAATTAAATGGTGTAGGTCTGGGGGGAGGATCTGGTGATTTCAGATGGAGTGGAGAATTTTCGACAGCTTCGATTTCGTTATGAATTTCGGGAGGTGTTTCTTCTCTTATAAATGAATAATCAGGTTTAAAATTCAATTCGTGTTTTGGAAGATGATTTTGACGGGAAGTTTGTTTTTGTGGGGGATTTGCATCTTGATTTTCGCTTGCGGGGCTGTTTGTTATAATAACTTCCGGATATAAACCTGCTGAGAAATGTAGTTTTGGGTCGCTTGCGATTTCAGGATTTGGGGAAGGTGGATTTAGCTCCGATTCTGAAATTTTCCTTGTTTCAAAATTTTGTTTTTTGCGAGAGGGTTGATCGCTGCCTGTTGTTTCTGTGTCGTGTCGACGTTTTGAAAGTTCTTCTTGAAATTGATCGTGCACATAAAATATTAAAGGCATTTCTAGAAAAATTAATCGAATTTCTTGTAAAAGTTTAGCCCATTCATGCTTTTCTAACAATTTTATTCGAGTCCCACTCGAAAATATTCCCATGTAGGGAATATTTTCCAATTTCAAAATTTCATTCAATTTTAGCAAACATTTGCATACATTATTGATTACCAAGGGATCAGTTTCTTTCTCCTTTAAAATTAGCCCGTATAAAGTAACATTTTCTTTCTTTGTTGTAATAACACTTCCAGTTTTTGGTTTTTGATTTTTCAATTCATTTTCATTTATAAGGCCGGCGGCGGCTAATTGTAATTGAGTGGGTGTGGTCAAGCTCGCCTCGCTTGTCAATAAGTACATAATATTAAGGGGATTCTCAAGTAAGGGGAGTTTCACAATCCGAACATTGTCGGCAATGTTCGTTTCTAATCTTATACGTGAGAGGCGTCTCTCCACTGTATCACCCATTTTTTCAGTATTTTCATTAGCATTGTCGCTTATTCTTACATTTTCGATTGAGTTGCATGTATTTTTGTTACATTCGTTTTCAAGTTTTCGTGGGCTGCTTGGAGCATCAATGTTTTCATTTGCAATTTCATCTCGCGGAGAAATTACAATGGAGAATCGCGGTTCATGCTTAAATATAGCTTCGTCGATGTATTTATGTGTGCCAGGTCACCAAGGTGCTATGTTTTTCCTGTGCTTTTCTTCGTTGTAGACTTAAATTGCGTCAGGGTCTTCTTCTGGGTATTTTGGTTTTGGTTCAGCGGTTGTTTTGCTTATTTCTTTGCGTTGAGACGATTTTTGTTGTTAAGCTGAGTTTTCGAGGATGATTTCTCTATATTGGTTCCTTGTTGTTCGGTGAGGCATTAATAGTAAATCGTCTTCGGTGTTGCTTTCATCGCTACATTCGTATGATTCAAAGGCGTAGTATTCTCTTTTTACGCCAGGTTTTCTGCCTCGTGTTTTCTTTTTTATTGGTTTTTCTGTCTCGGGTTCAGTGAGAGACATATTGGAATCAGATTCACAATCACTGACGTCGCGTTTTGGTTTTTTTTTGGGTCGGCTCATTACTTGATAACGATGTTAATTCTGTATTTGTTTTCTTGAATCTTTGTCTTTTTCGTTTAGTCATTTGTACTCTAGGCTGGATGAGTTTCATGTCAGCTGGCTTGCGTGACAGTGCGTCTGCTACGTAATTTGTTTTTCCGGGTTTCTATTTTTAAGTAAAATCATAATCTTCTAATTTAATTTTCCAGCGGGCTAGTCTCGAAGTTGGATCTTTTAATTTTGTCAGCCACTGTAGTGGTTGATGGTCTGTGAAAATTGTGAAATGTTGACCGAAATGATAGGGGCGGAAATGTTGTGTAGCATATACTATTGCTAGTAATTCTTTTTCTGTTGTTGAATGATTTATTTCTGCTTTGTTTAGTGAGCGTGAGGCGTTTGCAACTGGTAAATTTTTGACATCTGTTGTTTGACTAAGAACTGCGCCGACGGCATAGTTTGTCGCGTCTGTTGTTAGATTAAACGGTTTTTCATAATCGGGATATTGTAAAATTGGTGGGTTCATTAAACAATGGCGAATCGTGCCAAACGCTTGTTGTTGTTTTGCCGTCCAGATAAATAGAACTCCGTTTTTTAATAATGCGGTTAGCGGTTGAGTGTGTTTTGCAAAATTTTGAACTAATTTGCGATAGTAACAGGTTAGTCCTAAAAACTGTTTGATCTTTTTCACTGTTGTTGGTACAGGATATTTTTTGATTGCTTCAATTTTTGCTGGGTCAGGAGCTACGCCATGATTCGATATTACATGGCCTAAATTGTTAACTTCGCGTTTGAGAAATGAGCATTTTTCCGGTTAAATTAAAAGTTTGCCATTCGTAGGCGTTCGGCTAGGGCTCGAAATTTCTTAGACTGTTCGTCAACTGTTCTTGAAAAAATTATTACATCGTCCATATAGACCATTAAGTCTATGCCGATTAATACTACTAGTACTGTGTCCATGAGTCGTTGAAATGTTGCAGGCGCGTTTATAAGTCCAAATGGTAGCCGATTAAATTCTAAGTTTGCGCCAGGAATTGAAAAAGCTGTTTTGTGTTTGTCTTCTACGGCCATTGGAATTTGGTGAAAGCTTGAAGCGAGATCAATTGTTGTAAAATATTGAGCTTTTTGTAACGCGTCAATGAGTTCTGTTATATTTGGTAGTGGGTATGAATTTCGGACAGTTTTTTCGTTCCTGATTTTATTCGGTACGATCCAGGCTGGAGATGGAGACTTTTTGAGGGACGAACGATTCCTTGTTTTAGTAGTTCGTCGGTTTATTTTTGTATTTCTTTGCGATGACATGGAGGGTATCGGTATAATTTTGCGCGCACTGGAGTTGGATCATTTAAGTCTATTGTATGTTCTATAGCATTTGTCGCTGATAGTTGTTCGCTTTTAAGATGAAATATATCAGCGTGATGTGTGATTAATTTTACAATTTCGTCACGTTCGTATTAACCTGGAACCAGTAAACCTCACAAAAGAAAACGAACAAACCAGTTTCGATCAGGACAAACCTCGCGTACTAGTACTTTCAACAACCGACCGAAACGAGCGTGTCCAATTTGCAGAAAGATTTGACCACGCGTATTGACTGGTGTTTTATTTATGCCAGTCAAATCGTATTTAATATTAACATCTGCGAGGAGTATTTGGACTAATTTGCTCTGTTTTACTACATTTACTTCTGCACCGGTGTCGATGAGAAATATGCCAAAATCTTTTGCAAGTTGTCGACAGGGGATTCTTACAACTGGGGCCTTTGAAATTCCTGCGTGGCTCAACTTAATGTTTACACTTAGATTTGGGGGACTGGGAGAAAGTTCGGCCCAGCCGCAGTCCGGACCGCATTCACGTTTTTTGGAACGCAGCTAGTTTAGTGAATTTGGCTTTGGTTGCGCGCCTCTTGCATGGAGGGCGGATTAAGCATTGATTGTTAAGGGGGGGCTCGATTTTGTAATTGTTGATTTGGATTATTAGGATGAGGATTATTGATAGGTGCGAATGTTTCGAAATTTTGCTGGTTAAAATTTGGTCGATTTGATCTGAAGTTGTTTTGTTAGTAATTTGGATTGTTAGGTCGAAAATTGTTGTGTTTGTTGTTTGTGTTATTTTGTCTGTAGTTATTTTGATAGTTATTGCGATTGTTCGGTCTTTGCTGGAAACTGTTTTCGTTCTTTCGCGGATAATTGTTTTGATTGAAATTGTTTCTGTTTTGCTGATGGTTGTTTGGATTGTTGTTTTGAATATTGTTGACTAATTTTTTCCGCCATAGTTTGTGTTAAATTGATTGTTTTCATTTCGTTGATGGTTATTTCGATTGTTTATAGCTGCACGTACTTCGCAACAATTATCTGTTGAGTGACCGTAATTTCCGTGGATTTGGCAAAATGAGTTCAGTCTTTGGTCGGTTTTGGAAAAGTGTATTTTCTACTTCAATTGCGGCTGTGATCGTGTTTGGATTTAAAATTTTGGTTCTTATTTCGATTTCGAGGCGAAGTGAATTTAAAAAGTGAGTAAGAGTGGTTGAATCGATGAGGTTTTTCAGAGTTTCGGCTTCTGAGAAGTAGATACTGTATCGCTAATTTGCAATTTTTTTTGTGATATTTGCGAGAAGTGTAGCTGTGTTTGGACTGTCACTGAATTGGAATCGGAAGTTGTTAATCAAGTGTTCTATATCTGCGTATTCTGGAAGATGTCTGTAATAATGGTCACTCGCGATACCGGTTAATCTAGATCCGATTAGAATTAGAAATTGAAGAATTGTTTTCTTCCTCAACTCGAAGGTTTGCGGCGATATGTCTAAGTGATCTTAAAAAATTATTAATTGATAGAGGGGTACCGTTGCACATAGGTAGTGCATTAATGGCATGACGCGAAAGTAAGGTTCGGTTTCCGACAGGTAAATATGAATTTTCCTGTCTAGCATTATTAATTACTGGTAAATGATTGATAATTATGACTTCGGGGTCGTTACATTGTGCTGGTCTTGCACAATTTTGTTCGATATTTGCGTAAGCAGGGGGCGCGTTTTGATCCATTCTAAATATTAATTCGTTTACTTGATTACTACTTGTGCGACTTGTTCTACCGCAAGGGTCGCAAGCGAATTTCTTCTCGAGAATTGTGAAGTATTTTGTTACTCACCGGGACGATTGTAAAAATTGGAGGATTGTTGACGCTTCTGAGTTTTGTGCTGGGCTGGGCTGGGCTTCCTTTGTGGGACCCAAAGTGGCTTCTAGCTGGTCGTCTAGGCCTGGCTTCTTGGTTGTTGGTTGGTGGCTTGGCTTCTGGCTTCTGGTTTGTTTTGGCACTTTTGTTGGTTTTTTGAGTTCACTGGTCAAGTCATTTTGATATTTTGAGTTAAAAATATTTATTCGCGGCACTGATTTGACACCGGTTCGAGCACCGCTGTCACCAGAAAATGGTGGATGGCTGCTATGCCTCCAAAAGGGTATATCTTACGTATAAAAAAATACTTTATACTCGGCTAAACTTTATTTGAAATTACGTACCGTTTAAAAACCGGTTTCTGTGCGTACTAAATCGATGTTAATTGCGAACTCGATTGGTCTTAATGGTGAACTGAATTGATGTTAATGGTGAACTGCCCGCTGAAGGCGGTGTCACCGTATTTAATGGTGAGGCGATCAGCATTTCGTGTGGTGGATTTTTGGAAATTGCTGATGCAGTGGGACCACGGATTGCGATGAGTTTTCATCAAAACATGAGATGGTCCCACGTGCAAAAAGTCCCGAGTTGGCAAAATCCCGTGAGCCGTCGGTAGCATTTCTACCGAAAAGGCTCAAATAGCCGTGGGAGAAAATAATTATTATAAATTATTATAAAATACATTATTAATAATATAAAATTTAATGTGAAAAAAGGAGTTATGCGGGGCACAACACATGTGTTATTTAACCGTGTAATTTACCGGTTTATTTTACCCGGGTAATTTATCCGCGTGTGATTGACAGGTTTGATTTATCCTGTAATTGAATGTAATTCACCCCAGTAATTGACCCTTGCCATTTACGTATGAATTTACCCGTGTAATTTACCCGTTAAAATGAACGGTGTAATTCTTCTGTGGAATTTGTACTTTACCTGTTTAATTTACCTGTATAACTCACCCGTGTTATTTACGTGTTTAATTTATCCGTGCGATTCAATCTGTTGGTGATCATATAGCGTCTCCAAAACAAATAAATGTAGTTAGATTCATGCAAACAAATTTTGAATTTGTCTGAATTTCGCGCTAGTATTAACCCCTCCAATGTCGGCACCTCGACAAACCGAAAAATTATAGTTTTAGTTGTTGTGCAGAATTTTATTATTTAACTTTCGCTTAGCAATGAATTTAAATCTATTCTACAATTGTTCGATTTTTTTCTCCTGGCTAATTTATCAGGACTTATCGCTAATAAACGGGCTAGAATTTGGTGAGCCCGTTCTGAATTGCTTTCTTCCATTTGATCTTAGTGCACTTGAAGTTTCTCTGGAAATAGTTTTAATGTTTTGCATTGAGTTTTTTGTATCTCGCAATGATTCGAGTAGTATCTCGAGTTTTGGTTAATTTATTACATTTGAGATTAATTATTTCTGTTCTCAAGCAATGCATTTGTAGCGCGTCGCCTCATCAAGTGTGCTCATTTTTAAAGCCCTTGATTGAATCGTTCTCTTTGCCTCTTATTCAATTTTTCAATGATACTTTTTGCATTAATTTTCGGCATTTGGAATATCGCAGTGGTTTTAGTGTTCATTTGGTGTGTGCAATTTGCAATTCAGCCGTTTATTATATTATTCAAATTTCGCATTTAAATTCATTTATCAAAATATAAACAGTTGTTTATTAGGGGGTTAGTTTTAGCATAATCTCCTCCTACCTTTGTTTTGCTATCCTGAGCAGGCTCTCTGAAGAGGACGTGTTTTTGGATAATTTTTTGTAAATGCAGAATAAATCAGGGTTAACCAAGCAAAGCGAAAGAATGCAAATACAACAATTTCCCCAAATGAATAAATTTACTGAAAAAGCTATTCTTCTTAGGCAAAACAAACAATTAGGTCATTAAAAAAAATTGAAGTCAGAATGGTACTTTAGCATGTAAGAAAGAGAGGAAGGTGCAATAACTACAAGCAGATGTGCGCTTCAAAGATCCTTTGACAGCGATAAAACTCAAACAAAAAATCACAAATAAATTGAAAACTCAAAGTCGTGAGGCAAGTTGCATATAGCGCTATTCGGGTCTAGAAGAATAGAGAAAGAAGAAAATTTCCACAAAGACAGAAATTATTATAAACAATGAAGGGCGCACGAAACGCGACGCAAGGTATAATTATTCTGCGACAGATTACGCTCTGAGCATATGAAAATGATGGTAAAGAACTCTAAGCCTACAGGTCGCATGATAGTACACAAGTTACTTAGGCCAAAACTGTTATCCGAAATTGTTATAAACAAAAATGTGTTGTCGCCGTTTTGATGAATCAAAATGGAGCTTTGAATTATATAGAAACGATTTTTCACGGACAAAACCAGCAATAAAGGTACCTACTTTAGATGAGGTTAATGGCGTCTAATAATTTTCCTGATTTTTCCAATGATCTATTTGAGTGAAATGGTCCACTGAGTGATTGTTTGCAATGTTTTTCCTGGTTAGTTTTCTCCATTCTCTGCGGCTTGTTAGCAAGTACCAATTCGCACTCAGAACAGTGAACAATAAAGATGTAGAATTGTTATAAACAATAGACATGAACATAAACATAAAAAGCGTGAACAAAATGGAAAAGGAACAAATAGAAAAAGCGTGAGCAAAAGCGGCGTCGCACGACGTAAGCAAAGCAAGGCGGTGACTCCACGATTCACAAGCGAGTGATTCATCGGGTGCGCTGATAAGCCTTGGCTACAACAGTAGTGGGTTCATTCCGATATAAACATTGCGTTCTAATTAAATTTAATCCAGGTAGTGTCTACCTATTCAATTCATATTATTTTTTTTATCGAGCTTGGTCACAATTATATTTTGATCGAGTATTTAATTTTGCCTTTAGTCTCCGTATTTCACGTCATTACAGAGAAGTTAATAAAGACGTACTCTGTTTGACATTTTTGAAACTTGCAATTGCAGTTGCATATTTTTTTATATAATTAGCAAAAGAAGTTTCGACACTATCACCTACACGCTCGTGTAAGTTATCTGTTTAATTCACTTGTCTAGTTTACCCGTGTATTTTTCACGTGTAATTTACCGGTTTTTTTACCCGTGTAATTTCATTGTCTACCTGCGTAATTCCCTCATGTACTGTGTCTGTCTTTTTATCACACCTAAATCGAGTGACGTTGCATTAAAGAATGACTTTATCTCCAACCCCTGATCAAGTGACCTCAACAATACAAATCACGTACACTGGGACCCCTGATCGGTTGATTATGAACCTCTTTTTTTTGGCTCTTCAAAAATGTTACAAAAAAGGCAAAAACAGCGGAAATAATTTTTTTACTATAAGAAGTAAAAAAGTTCTTTAAATTTTGACATTTTTAGTATGCAGAAAATATGCTATAGAAATAATTAAAAACACACAAATATATACAGAATAGAAGTGTAGATTAAAAATCAGATGTCTTCGTTATCCAAAAACTAATATTGTAATATTGTTCAGAATTCATCATAGTTTATTTCTCGTTACATACTCATGTTAAACTCTGAACAAATCCTCGTTTTTGTAATTTAATCTTTTTTTCATCCTTTCCAATATCTTTTCTTTTCCTAGTTATGACCTCAAATAAATATTCAATTTAATTTTACTTTTTGTTTAACGTGTTTTATTGGACAGCAAGGTCTGTTTTCAACTTTTGAATTAAGAAAAGTCCGCGCTGTCGCGGACTATTCCTTTGACTGGAAAAAATTCTAAGTTAATTAATGATTTATTCGGTTCAGTTTGGTTTCGCGGTTTTTCTTGTCCGTCGGTTTCGGCTCGCTGGTAGACTCTGATCTTTTCTCAAGATCGCAGGACAATCATCACCTCTGATTGCCCCTCCTAATTTTTCGGCTACCGAACTGGAGAAATCCGATAGATCTCGATCAGCAAAATGGCAAAATCAAGACTCAGCGCGAGCGCACCTGGCCGCATCGCGAAGTTGAAATACGACCATTCGTAAAAGCAATGTGAAATTTGATATTAATTAATTAAGTAGTTAATTTGTTTATAAAATTAGTTAGTTATGCCTGGGGCATAACAGCTCGATTGCTCAGTTTGTTTTATCAGTTTGTTTTATTTTTATTTTTTAACAAACTAAGTCGGGCGTGCTTTTGGCATGATCAACTACAGTGGGCAACAAGTAAACACTCTTTAAAAATCTCCTGAACGTCTTCAACAACAGCATTCATCCCACAGTTGAAATTCGATCATTCGTGAAAGAATGTGAAATTCGATATTAATTAATTAAACAAATTATAAATGTTTATAAAAAAAATCGCGCTTCGCGCGATTTTTTCTACGCGTGCCTTCCTTGTGTGCATGCACGACAGTATTTACGTGACAACGTCATGCCTGACTCTGACCTT
>JAQQRF010001154.1:0-28424 GCA_030523145.1 Trissolcus brochymenae
TCTTTGAGAAATATTGAACACGTGTTTTTCAGTTTTTCGATCCGATGAAAATTTCGCGAGATATTCACTTGTCTCAACTTAAAACGACCACCCTGTATAAGACCCCAATAGGCAACCTAACCATCCCGAACCTCCACCCCTTCCTTCAATCCACTCTTTAGGTTTGGACGCCGAATTGAAAGAAATTTATATTCCTACTCCCAGTGAACTCCCTCTCCCTATAGATAGATTGTTCGAATAGACTTTTGTATTAGAAAATAAGTTTAAATAAATAAAAATTGTATGAAACATTACTTGCTGTTGATAATTATTCAGTATCTCCTTTCCGAAAAATTAAGATAACATAAATAAAAGATCCTAGGCATATGCTCGATATAACACAATACAAGAAGAAACAGACCTAACACTGGAGACGAGATAGCTTGAGAAAACATGAAATGAAACAAATTATATCTCTTATGATAACGTATCATAAATGTTATTTACTGTTTATAGAAAATTCAAACCTATAACGAAAACGAAATTCGGTTATTAGATCCTACAACGACATGTGATGAATCAAATATTTGTCAAGCTTATATCCATAATTATAGTTAAATTTAGATTAAATATTTTTCTTTTGAATACATTTAATTTTCAGCTGAGCACAGAAAAATTGTTAAATGTTCGGAGTTCAGTACCATATATAAGTGTTTTGATGAAAAAAAAGTTGTTATTTACAACTATTTACCATGCATTGACGAATGAATTTATCAAACATCGCTATGCTGATCATCAAGTAAGATAAACAGATGTATTAATATTATGTACTCAAATGTGAGACATGTAAAATGTCCTGATTATGTTTATGCATTGCATTTGGTTTGACATTAGAGTGCAATGAATGGTGCTTAAAAGTATAAATTGTTTCAAAGGTTTGTCACAGAATTCCGTTTTTCAGGTCTGAAGGTCAAGTGTCACAAAAACGTGATGATAATCCTCAAAAAAAGACGGAAGCAGTCGGCCTTGTACGTAAATTGAATTTTAGCTAGGACAAACGCGGAAATAGTTTCCTATGATAGTCGAAGCAGTACATAAAAATAAATTAGTGAAAATATTATTTCATACTTCGCTCCTCTTTGGACAGTAGTCTTCGGGTCGCGGGTCAGAGTGCCTTACTCAAAAGTACAATTATTATGTTGTAGGTCGAGGATCGTGTAATTGGTGACATTCTCCGGAGGACTACAATTCCACCAAAAATCATGAAGGGAGTGCGAAATCTATAGAGCCTGCTTGTGCTGTCGAGTTGCTTGCGAAAAATGAGAATTACAAAAATGCCAACATCTGACCAGATGAATAATGTGAAGATGAGGATGCTGCGACGATATCGCATGTGCAGCAAGCCACTTTCCACAAAATCTTCAAATGGATTGATATAAACCACGTTGTAAAATAATTCAACAACAAGTTTTATGTCACTGTGAAAAAATTCAAATTCCTGTCTGCCAACGTCATAAATTATTTGAAATAATTATTTAGGTGTACTATTTTAGAAAATTAGAAAAACGTCGACAGACTGCTACAAAGACTACGTAATATAGTAATGTGGCGAATGGTGCAAAGCGCGCAATTCCGAAAATAATGTATATAGAGGTCTACCGGTGAAATGCCATTTACTTGTGCACTGTGGTAAACTGAACGAAAGATTAAATATGTGTGTGAGCAAGTCGTTGATCAAAAACAAAAACTCGATAAACAAAAAAAAACAAGAAACATTTACAAAGCCAACAATTGAACCAGTCAAAACAATGCTGATTGTTCTTCAAGATCAAAAATAGTGGTAAAGATGATTAAATGAACAAGGAAGGTATTTTATATATGAGCGGAATGGATCCGACTATGGATCGATCTTTAACAGCGACTTTCGATATTAATCTGTAAATTCCGTCTTCTCTCGATGATTCTTGCGCACATATTCTTGTAGACACGAAAACGACGGGCTTTGTATGTAACGCAGAAATCATTCAAATTGCTGCAGACTATGAGAACGACTTGCAGTACTCAGCGTATATAATCCCTGCGAAAGAAATTAACCCTCCTGCCTCAAATGTGATTCGATTGTTCGTGGAAAATAATAAATCGTTTCATTTTGGCAAAAAAGTAGACACTATTGCGGCAAACCAAGCAGCAACTGAGTTCATCGACGTTTTGAAGAAACTGCAATCACAAATATTGTTAGTGGGTCATAAAATTAAAAAATATGATCTTCCGCTTATATTCCAATGATTACAACGTTACCATCTCGTGAAAAAATGTTGTAACATAACGTATGGTGTTTCAGATACTTTGAATTTGCTTCGACAAAAAGAAGTTGCTAAGTTAGACGCTTTAGCTGAGAAGTATTTAATTGGACACAATTAGACAGAGGTGATATAAAAAGCACACGATGCTCATGTTGATTGTTTACTGTTACGTTGTTTGCTACATAATTTCAATATTACAAGCGAAGCCTTGATAAAATCTGCTAAAACAACCAAACACATTTCTGAAAATAGTGTGTTACATCGAAAAAAGGTAAACAATCTACCCAATCTTAGTCCTCTCAAATCATTCCTGTCGACAAATATGCTGAAAAAAAGTAGCAAGGTAAAACGATAGACGAATTGAAAAAACAAAATCAACTGAATAAGGCAAAAGAAATCAAAGTTTGCATGTGCGTGCGTGTCAATGAAAAGCCCAGAATTGCTGTAAATAAAAAATTATCGCTTCTGTTAAATCATTCGTAGAACAAAATTTACTAGCTTAAATATCGGCTTCGTTTTTCGTTTCAAAAGATATTTTATGCTTCAATCATATGTTTTAAAACAATTAGTTATGCAACATAAAAAATTTAGGTTTATTTTAAATAATAATTTATATTATTAATATTTTACTGTTTGAATTTTTTCCATCGACTTAATAATTGGATTACTGATTATATTAATTAAGCATTAATTTGAAATTTTCTATTGCGCATGTCTTTAATCAAATTTTATTAGAATAAAAATAACTACCAACTTTTAATTACTCTCGCTAACACAATTATCAACTGAGTATCAATATGATAGCGAGTGTTAATACTAAATCAAATCGTCAGCAACAAACGTCGCTCCGTGGATTCAATTCGACTCATCTAGGTCCATAGTTTGATCCATATTGCCTTCTCACATCAAGATCTTATAAATGTTCTAAACTTTATTAAATACCAGCACCAATCCTCAGTATTAGTGTATCAGTGTAACAACCGGATTGCTTAGTGTGCTTTACGGGCACATCAGGTTCTTGATCGTTTCTCACTAAGTGATGAAACTCACACGGGGAGCCACGGGAAGGCGACCCGACGAGACTATATCTTTTGCCTCGCTATCATCATCCTCCCGACGGACGAGCGCACCAATCGAAAGCGTACAATTTTGCCTTGGTCTGAGCACTACAAACGTCTGATCCTCTTGCGGCTTACAGAGGTTTGCCCGCCCTCTTCAGAGCCCAGCGGAGAACTATTGAAGGGGAACGGACCGAGTGTACTCTTACTCCTAGGAATGCATGGTCATCCAAATGCACGGGTTCACCATGAACATTCCATTAGGAAAACGTGCGACCTTCAGTATCAACATGATATTAATATTCATTCATGTGTTCACTCTACCACAATGAATTTTACTTTACACGAACAGTTGTTAATTATGGCATTTCAGATTCACCTGCCGTTAAGTATGGTATTCTCGCGACTTATGTCGAATGATAAGTGGTTAATAAGTTTCTGCTACGGTCTTTGTATGAAAATAACTTTCGTCAGAGTACGGTGACCTACATATATTCTTGGATAATAATATTCCTAAAATTATAACAATTTACCCTCGTTCACATGTTTTAAAACAAATATTAATATAATTCTGGGTGAATTTTCAATTTATTATTGTGACAAAGACATTTTCAGTATGACTAAGTAAATTCTACTCTAACGGACTCACCATTTCGGCCTAAAAAATTTGGACCGAAATAGTACGAGAAATGAAACAGAAATTTTCGCAATAACAATATGAAATAGTACGAATTATTTGAACTCGGGAAAAAATGTAACTAAAGTAGAAATACTGAAAATTATCGCGTTGACAATTTTTTACATGTTGAGATATTTTTTCAGTTACCAAAAATACCAATGAAAATCATCGGAATTTTCATATTTTCATGAATTTTCAAATTTCGAATTTTTTAAAAATATATTTTCCGTTAATGGAGAATAGATCAATTTAAATATTGATTTACAAATTCACAAATCAGTTTGTTAAAACACGTTATGTACACAAAAAATACTGCAATGTCAATTTTGTTCTTTTTCTAACTTTTGCAAAACACATATGAAAATACTTATGAATAATTAATACAATATTGTTGGAATGTTGTATGTTTTATTAGCAAAAATTAATGTATGTTTGACCTTCTATTTTTCTGAAAAACACTTGACTTTTTCAAGTGTTCTGTAAATCAGCTTATGCTATGAAGTCATAAAATTGTTTTTTTTTAATATATTCTCCTATAGGAGTTGTTGTGTGGGATGCGTGTCTCAAACGAGTCACATCTTGTCGTGCTGTTTAACGAGAAGGACCTTCCTTGACGCGTAAAAATTCAAGTCAAGTAATTGAATGGAAGTTAAACTTAAATCAAAAGGAATTGTAATTAACCATAATAGCAATAAATATTTTGAAATAATTATTTGTATGCAATATTTTTATTACGGTACTTATAGACACTTAATTATAATCATTTTTGACTTTTACTCAAATCAATGCAAAGTATTTCTCAGAGTTAAACTTCAAAGCATCCTGACATTTTTATAATAACAAGACGTTGTTCGGTGGAAGACAGATGTAAGTGATGAGATTGTCATTATTTCTTGATATTTGCAGACGTACAACTTTTTTTTTAATATCGTCGATCGGTATTTGTATAACGTCATTTGCCATTGAATGTACACGCAAGATATGATTGAAGGTAATAGACGTTTCCATTAAATAGATATCAACTTTACATCTGTCTTCTATCAGTCTGAAGGCTGCAATCCTGCCGATTCTACTGATTTTTAGTTGAATATAAGTGTCATCGCTTTTTCGCGGAACAGAATACAAAATGCTGTGATACATTCTATTACGATAAATACATTTTGGAAATACTTCAGACTCACGTTGCCTACCAAACAACACGCATTCATCAATCGTTTTTATAAAATCAGTCTTAATCTTCTTTCTCTCAAATAAATTTTCACAGTATGAAAAACTAGTCTTAGAATTATCTAAATGCGCGATGTTTAGTTTAAGATAACTCTTTTGGAGCGTTTTGCAAGCGATTTGTACCATGACAGCTCTCGACGACGAAACATTCTTTTTAAATTGTCCCATGTTACTTTCGAAAGCAAATGCAGACGTTGACCAAAGAGGTCCATTGAGTCTAACAAGTTTTGGAAGATGAAGCAATATATGCAAATTAAAAGTCATAGTAAACTGTATAGTGCTGCTACAAGCAAAGAGTATGAGTCTAAGTATTTATCATCCAGAATTCGAGTGAGACTTAGAATACTGTAATACAAAAAAAACTATTCCCAGCCTGTCGCGTTCCTCTCTTTCATATTTTTTAATCTAGAGAGATTGCGATGCATTTCTTTTGTTGGAGAAACGTTACATAAGGTTTCCCAAATGATATCTTTATCTTTTTTTTTCAAATACTTAGATTCCCATTCTTGCCACAACCTTTTTATAACGTCAATCAAAATATTGTGTAAATATTCTGCACTAAAACCATGAATACAATCAAAATAAGGAAGGTTCATCAATTCAGATTCACCTTTGACACCATTAACGGTTGTTTCTTTCTCCCTACGTTTTTTTAGTTTAGCATTAGATTCACGATCTTGATTCTTAAAACGATAGCTGCTGATTTGTAAATTTATGTCAGATGCATTTTCTGCGTCCACAATGTACTCAGCGTGAGTACGAGGTCGTGGGTCATGCTCAGGCAAAGGGTATTTAACCACGCCTTTAGCTTTTAGTTGATTTTAATTCAGTTCTGGAAAAACTAATTCGCCATACAAATAGCACCAACTGCACGCATTGTAATCTCCGTGTCTTATTCGATTTTGTAGTGTAGCACGAGCAGGTGAATCTACCGGAAACGTAAATAAGAAAACATAGAATGTTCGTTTCACACCATACGCATCAACAACAGAAAATCCTTCTGACAATTGTGACATCGTTTTTACGAAATATTTCAAATATAAGTTCATTAATTTGGTTCAGAGGACGTGTAAAAAAGACCAGATAGAATAAAATATAATGTCGAAATTTAATTTCTAGTTCATTTACAGTCATTTGAATAGGCCACAAACTTTTTCCACTATAATTCTGCATTTTACCTCCATCCGCGTTGACATTTACTGATATTACAATGTTACGCTCGTCAATGTTTGCTCCTAGACCGTTGTTCACATACCTTTTAGAATCATACACATCGTGAATAATTTTGTTATCTTCGTCTAATGGTTCGGCACTTTTAAAACATTGTTGATTAAAGCTTCTTGAATTTTATCATCTTTAATTAACATTCTTAACTGATATTCGATATCTGTAAGCAAAAAATAATTTTCTGACGAAGTAGACGAAATTATTTTCTTTCTACACTTTCTACAACTTTGAACTTCATCGATTTGAAATTTATCAACAACTATTGGTTCACCTAGAGCAAAGCAACATTCTTCACAAAAAAACACGTACAACATTTTTTCTTTCTTGGGAGTCAGTAGCTTGTCCAATGCGTATTTACTGAGTCCACACTTCACGAATTCTAAGCCGGCGAAAACTTGACATAACTGAAATATTGCATATCGAGTTTTGTCACACATATTATAACGCACAGTTATTGATTGTACCATAATTATGATGTCCCATACGCTTAAGAGGGATTTTTCGAACATAATGCATTTTCTTAATTCGATAGAATTTTCTGCTTCGGCTGCGTCTGCGTAGTCCCAAGCCGATTCGCAATCTCAGTATGTTTCTTCTTCCTCAGAAGCTGTTAATTCATCTTCATTATCAAAAATATAAAGTTTTTCTGGACATGCTATACCATCGGAGCAATCGGCTGTTTTCGGTGCAGAATATTTATATGCGATTTCTGTAGAATCTTGTCAAATCTGAAAAAAAGACAAATGAAATCTTGCATGAGTAACAGTTCATAAGTATTCGACTTAAATTTGAATTATAATAAAAAATTAATAATCTCAGAAGAAAACACATAAGAAAATGAAACAGTGGAAATTTGTTTCTTTTCTTGACATTTCGAATTTTATTTAGCAATATAAAGATGGGGACGAGGGAATTTTAAAAAATTAATATTTTTAATTACAATATCAAAAACCAATTTTTAAATAAACAACAAAAAAACAATGAACTTGTAGCAGCGCCACCTGGGGACTGCCCGCTTTTGTATCACGGAGTGTCGTATCAAGGTCAAAAGCAAGGTCTTCAAAAGACAATAAAATTTTTAAGTTGAATTTTATAGATTCAGTATAACTGACTATTTTAATAATTTTGTTATTTCTATATAACTCTGTACATATCTGTATATTATAAATTAGACTAATTGAGATTCATTTGCATATCATAACCTTCATTAAGACCGAATGATTGAGTGATACATTGTCGTGTCAATAAGTATTACATTTAACTTTATTATTTAAATTGTTAATCAGCGGTTTAGAAGGACTAGAATGACCGGAATTTCTAACACCCTAGAAAGACCGTAGGGTCAATTTTGACCCCTTCACATTTTCAGATATATTGACGGCTCTTACAAAGAGTGTCTTATTTGAAAATATCATTAAAAACTGTCATATCTAAAAAATTTATGTTAATAATAATATAATAATATAAATTTGGCTTATAAAGTGAATAAAATTTTTTTTTTTTTTTAAATAATGTCACGTTCTACTTTTACTTAGACCTCAAAGTCATTTTATATTGAAAATAAGAAAAAAAATATTGAGTTTTGAAATAAAATTCGAATTGCAAATCTGTCCCCTTACTTAATCACTTTTTTACAAACATAATTCTTTACACCAGTATGATTACGTCAGTTAGAACCAAAATATTTATGAAAGTTGTACTTCAATTGTAAAAATTTACCCAAAACAGGTGTTTAATATAAAAGAAAAATAAATTGTCAACATGTCCTAAAGGAAAATGGAATTAAAAATTTGTACACACTTTCTTCTTCCGCTCGTTTACGTTTTTGCCACTTGGTTGTCCGACTGGAAAGTTCTGATGATTCATCATCCAAAATGATAATTTCTTGGGATCCAGCAAATGTATTGTTTGACCCGCTTGCAGTGTCCATGTTACTATAATTTTGTCCCTAAAAATATATTTTTTTAAACATCTTAGAATAAAATTTTTTCTCATATATAAAAAAACATTCATACATATTTCAAAAGTGACCTTGACATGTATCTGAAAATTTTCAGAAATGTTTTTCAAAAACAGTATTTTCAAATGTGTCGTTCCAACTTTCTTCTGCGATGAAATTGTGTACGGTTATGAATTAACACATATAAACAGAATGTGTACACGTGCTGGCTCCCTCGAGTCCACATGTCTGACCTACGATATTTTTTATCACAGTGACTCCTTAAATGGGATAAAATCGAGTTAAGCTATTTTTTATTGCATAGAAAACGAAGATATTTGAACAAACATGTACTAACCACGTACGTGGAAATAAAATTCACGTTTTTCAGCTGTTGGACCAAATTTTCGGAAACAACCCCTAGTTCACATTTGGTTCTTAAGTTCAAAAGATTTAATGAAAACATTGACCCTAAAAATTTATCAACAATTAGAAAGAATGTTAATAGTTTTTTGTATCTTATAGGAAAAATATTATTACGCTCTTCAAAAGCATGATGTTGTGTTTATTGTTTTTATTTTTAATCTTCACAACGCGAGATGCTTGTAATCACTTTTTCTTTAAATTTATAATTAATCAGAAAATGCTACCACAATTTATAGCGTGGAGTCGAAAAATAATTTCGATAATCAAAAACACGACAACGTGAAATGGATAAAACCAATGTAAACAATGGTATACTCGCGATCACAAAACAGTCCACATAACATGTGCACGTCCGCTCAGGCACTGTGCGGCGTTTGTTGATCTCAGAGGGCGCTGATGCTGCAACAATAGAGTCAAAGAGAGTGACAGCGATAGTTGATTATTAAATTGTTCGACGTGAAAATTTGATTCTTGTGCCATTTCATAGTTTCAACATCTTTGAACGATACAGGTTGGTTATGATTGTAACGTTTTTTTAATTCTTCAATTTTTAAATGAGAATACATCAATAATATTCTGACATTGTTTATATATTTTATTCCACCAATAAATAAAAGTCAACTGAACTGTTTATATTAACAAAATTTTTTGTAGGTTATAATATAAAGTTTTTAACTGCAAGCATCTGAGAAAAGTAAAATTCAGTTACGAAAATGTGGAAAGGTGTTAAGAAGCAACTGAAAGATGAAAATAGGGAACAGAACAAACATTATTACTGCTGGGTGAAACTTGAAAACGATGAAAAAGATATTGTAACTTCAGACCAGATTTAAAATTTTGACTTGTCGAAGTCAAAAGAACAAAACAGTCGAAGAGGAACAGTACGATTTCAAATCAAGTGGGCTAATGGTGTCTATTACCAAGGATGTATCAGTCAATTTGTTAGTACGATAAATTTTTATTTATTAGATTTTACTTAATCGTTCACGTTTTATATTAATAAGTAAATTAATATTTTTCCATTATATTTTTTAGAAAGCGAAGAAGATTTGTGAAAGTTATTGTCAAGGAAAAGAGCTGGCTTTCCCCCTTACAACAGATGTGATTCAGCAAGCGAAATTGAGGT
This sequence comes from Trissolcus brochymenae, assembly GCA_030523145.1. Lineage (NCBI taxonomy): Eukaryota > Metazoa > Arthropoda > Insecta > Hymenoptera > Scelionidae > Trissolcus > Trissolcus brochymenae. The sequence continues at coordinate 9,965 of JAQQRF010001154.1, forward strand.
TTGAAAATTTTCTAAAAATTTTTTTTCTGTATAAAGGAATTTTATATTTCTTCTTCGTTTTATGATTATTATTGAATCCTTATAGCTATTCAAATTTGGTTGCAGTCGAAAATTTCAAAACTTAAGGAGTTACATTCTAATAACATCGGAAATTTGCGTTCAAAATTCAACAAGCACCGATTCAAATACGATGAAATATGGGAAAGATGTCTTGGTGGATGAGAATGAATTAATTTCATTTAAAGCAGACGATCGGAACGGCAACCGGCGTTTTGAAAAAATTGAGTCAAAACTTTCAAAACTACAAGAGTTTGTTTCCGACAGTTCCCCATCAGAAATTGAAATTCCCGTTATAGAAACTACAAGTGCCAATTTATGTACGTTGAATAATCATACAGATGTCTTGGTAAATGAGGAAGAAATATTTTTATTTGAAGCCGATGATCAAACCGACGTTCCGCTGTTCAAAAAGATTGATTCTCGTTCAGAAACTTCGGAATCATCTCACCTATCTTTACGTAAAAAACCAACCATACAACGACGGCTTAGCTATGAGTCAGATGGCGCGCAGGTAATGTTTGTAATGTTAAATGCTTTCTTTCAGTCAACTTTTTAAATTAAGTTAAAATTAAAAATTCAAGTTGCAAATTTTCAAAAAATGCCTTCATTTAACACAAAATATATTTATAAAGGGCACTCGAAAACAAAAAAATAAATTTTCGAATATAATTTGAGAAAGGTTTAAATTTTTCTAACTCATAATATTTTAATGTGCAGTTAAATAAAACCATAACGATTTTTTTAAAGGAATTTCAAATAGACAATTTTAGATATATGATCTTATAAATAATTGAATACTATAAATGATTTATTCCACTGTAAATTTATGATACTTGTTTCAAAAATTTTAAAAAGCTCGGCATGACTTTATTGAACTATTTTCCATTAAAATATCATAACAAAAATATAACATTTATAATTTATAACTTTTTATTATAAATATAAAATTTTTAATTATTATCATATGTGTTGTTGGCAAATAATACAATTTTTTGAGAATCATAACGTATAATTTGTTTTATAGAGTATGAATGAACATTTCGTATACGAGTTTAATGACAAGCACGAAACACCAAAATTTCGTAAAAAAGGATATAAAAGATTGAGAGAAGATGATGCCTTTGACAACAGCTTGCTACACAACAAGAAACAGGTAAAGATGACAATTTTTAATTTCATCGAAAACCTTTTTCAGTAAAATTTAATAACTTTTTATTCATAAATATCTAGGACCAATTGGATGCAATAAAGGAACTCTTCAATAAAATGCAATCTAATGAACGTTTCCTTCGGTTGAAACTTCGAAAGCGGAACAAATATACGCAGATAACGCTCAAATCATATCGGACATCTACAAGTCAAACAAAGCTCTTCAGAATGATGTCATAAAAGTGTTTCGAGAACTAAAAGGTTTGTTTGACGTTAACATATGTCCCGTGAATTTAACATTTTTGTAAAATTTATGTATTATTTTCAGCTATAGTTCACTTCTTAGCAGTAGGTTACCTGGATGATATTAAGAAGAAGGTTATTTAAATTTTCTAAACTTTTCTTTAAAAATCACATGTTTTTAAAAGTTCAACTTCCAATTATATCTATAAATGTTGCTGTTTTACAGAAACACATTGGCCGAAACATTCACGTTAGTGTTACTTTTTTTGAATCACTGGAAAATTGTCTGAACACTGAACCTGTTCTACGAGTAAGCACTGTAACCGGAAGGTCGAGAACAAAAGATGAGAACGGTCAGTTATTGCCGAAAAAGGAGTTGAATTCACATAAAGTCCGTGCCATCAAAGGTAATTAAACATTGATTCATGGGAATATTTAATTAATTTTTAAACTGTTGAATAATTTTGGTTTTATTATTCAGACTTCATCGCGTGGTTTATGAAAAAAAGCAAATTCAGTCATAACACTAAAGTACAAAAAGATGAGCAAGTTGCGAAGGTGAAAGATTCCCTCAAAAAGCAGTAGGCAACCTTACAGTACAGCAAAGTACTTTTAAAAGACAACCCGAAGACGCTTTTGCAAACTCAACACCAACCCAAGTTGTAGATGACGCTGAAAGTAAAATCGAAATTCTTGAAGAAGAACTAACGGAACACGGTATTACAGATCCTACCCCACCATCGATGATGAATCCAATAATCAAATGGAATGTTTGGAAGAAAAACAAACAGAAAAAATATCGAACATGGAAGTTCATAATTCCAATGATTGAGCCAAAACATTGGAAGAAACACGAATAGAAAAAATTTCAAAAATACCGATTACTTGTGATAGTAACGACGATGATGTTTATCTTGCCAAAATAAACGAAAATTTTGAATACTATGATGATGTGGCAAGTTCGAGTTGTGTGGAACGATCGGAGGAGTTTGATTCGGATTAAGTGGATATCAATGTTAGTTTAAATCAGTTTTTTAATGGTTATCGAAGATATATAAATATCAATTTAAACAATCAATATAACAGTCTGTTCAAAAATTGGATAAAAATAATATATGTTCTTCGTTTTCTTCATTCAAGTTTAATATATATTGTAAGTGTTCAAAAACGATTAGTAACTTTAAGTCTATAGTTTATAATTAGAAAGTACACTTTCTGTAAAATCAATATATACTTCGAGAATCAATATATGAAACTGTTCGAAGATTTGGGTATAATAATATATGTTTGCCATTTCTTTATTTGAATTTGAAGTATCTGAGATGTATAAATGTTCGAAAATGATTGGTAACTTCGAGATTATAGTTTGTAAAACTATAAAAATATAAAGCACCATTTCGATTGACATATCGAAGCAGCTTGATCTCAATTAAGTGTCAGTTAATATCATTACTAGTTTGTTGCTATTATTCAGTTTCTGTTCATCGAGGAATAGAGTTAAGTTTCAAAGATAATGTAAAACATTGTTAAAGAAATAAACCCGAAATCATAAATTATGTAAGGGTTTACGATCAATGCAGAATAAAAAAATGAATAATGTGTTTATATAAATCGTTTTCAAACATTTTTCTCATAATAAGTTTTTATTATCCTAATTTCACTATCATCATTACTAATCATCAACATGTTTTTTAAACATTAATATGGAATATTCAAATAAAAGCAAACGAAAGAATTTCAATTATATTATTATTTAGTTTATATAAAAGTACTTAATAATAAACAAATAAGTAAACAAAAAAAAAACAAAATTAACCTTGCAGTATTTGTAGTGTAGCTAAATTTTTTATATTTTTGATCTAAAAAAATATCTCCACATGTGAAAAATTGTTATCGCGATAATTTACAGTATTTCTACTTTAACTAAACTTTTTATCGAGTTTAAATATTTTCGTACTATTCCATATCGTTAATGCGAAAATTTCTGTTTCATTTCTCGTACTATTTCAGCCTAAATTTTTTAGGCCAAAATAGTGAATCCATTGAATGAGGTAACTGAGAAATTTTTAACATAACTAAGGAAGTTTTGTAACGTTAAACTTTTGTCACATTTTCCAAAAATTTCTTAAAATTTCTTCAGTTTTTCCTAAATCAATGTAATAGTATGCGTGAAAGTGAGTGCGTTGAAAATGGCGCCCATTTTCAAATAAGTAGAATTAATAAAATAAATTGTAACAATCAGACGTGTCTTGGAGACACATTTAGTTGTAATAAATTTCAAAATATGGACCGGAAATTGGCAGAAACGGTATCTTTAAGCTCAAGAGATAAATAAATTTACTTATTCCGAGAGAACATAATAACTTTTATACTAGTAGTACGCTGACCAGTATGACACATAACCTCAAAATATTCTGAGGTATAATGTGTCATACCGGTCAGCTGGACATTTAAAAATGCTCTGGTCATCAGAATTTTATATTTCAAATAATGTTCACGCGGGTCGTATCGACCGCGTACCGCGGCAGCGCGCTCGCTAGCGCCACGTCCCTCTCCATATATATATGTGTGTTTGAATGTATACTTACCGTACTGTTGGTATAGATAAAAAGTATTTATACATATAATATATTAAAGACAATTCGGTATAAATCAAAAAAAAGAATCAAAGATGTCGTGACAGTTGTTTTATTAGGGAATTTAATTACAGCTATATTACAAATTTTCACACTGTACTTATCATTATCCATACAGCATGTACAAAACATATTTACACGCTGATTTATACAGTTTTTCATTCAGCATCGCTCACATAGCCAAAAGGTCGTGAATTCACGGGGTCGCGATTTTTTCAGCACCTGCTTGACCGTCTTCGTCTCCGTACGGGTGACGATATTATAAAACGGGGTGCGACGAATGTTGTCGTTTACCAGGAAAACCGGTTCTATATGTATTCCTTTCGCGAATTCTTCGAGAACGGTGTGATCGATCGAATTGAGGTTTTTATAATTGAGACAAACGCCTTTTATTTTGCACACTATTCTCGTCTTACCGGTCGTGTTACGCACCGTGTACGCGTATGCTTTCGGACCTATGCTACAGAACATAGTTATGTGCTCTCTCATCGCGAGCTCGGAAACCATATCCCCTAAATTTGTACCTGTTTCAATGTCGCAAATACCAGGTCTACTAACATAGATTGTACAATCGGTATTAAAATACAGAATGCGTTCCTGCAGCAGTTCGAGGTAGCTTTACAACTTGAGACGAGCCTGAACCGTCGTGTAGCAAGCTAGAACGACGTTGGTGATTGCCTGTACTTGGACAGCTTCATCAACGAGTTTCAAAGACAGCGATAAAGTATCGCCATTGATGGGGAGAAACCCCGACACGTTGAATTGTGCATCAGTGAGAACCACCATTAGTTCTTCCCAAGTTTTGATTAATCTCGTTTGCCGTAAATTGTCACGTTGTCCTAGCTTACCACACATAGAGTTCAACCCTAGTTTTGCTACCGACCGTAGACCAGGTCGGTCTACGGTCAAATTTTGTCTTTTTTGAGTTGTATGTTTGCGACGCTCAAGTAATCGGCAATGTACGCTGCTTTGTTCTCATCGGTGACGCAGTTTTCCGGAAAACCACTAGACTATTGTTTGATTTTTAGAAAAGCGTTGATATATTTCGTAAAATGACCACCTTCACCTCGCGCTTTGTCATAACGAGTTGTCTCGTATTGCCAGATTTCATAAACACGCAAAATTTTGTACTCCCGGTGTACGGCATGTCGCAGTTCATCCAAAACGTAAATGCCTTCAAACCAACGGTCCTGCTCGTTCGAGTGTGAGCAGGGATCGTGACTCAGATGCTCAGCGCATAAACGACAGAGAGCAAAAATAAGACGACCACCCATACATACGGGTAAAACAGGGTGCGAAAGCTTCCTCGGCGCGAGAAATCGACAGCTAACGAGGCCCTCAACACGTTCCAAACAGTTACCACCCCCCACGAGTTCCAGACATTAATCTTCGACGAGTATTTTTGGATGCCCGACAAGGTACTTCCCGTATTTACACACCCACGGGTACAAATTACAGATGTCAGAAAACTTGATTGTTTCGTCGCCACACGGTTTATAGAACGTGGACATGTTTGCTACACGACCTCCGAAAAATGAAAATATTTGCGTTCCTCTAACGAACGCAAATATTTCGTTGCTTCCTCGTCGGTTTCCAGGTATTCACGAAAAGAACACTCCCACTCTTCCACGAGTTTGTAACCGGCACCCTTGATACGCTCTGAAATCGAGCACGTTCGCTCGACCGTTCTGTTAAACACACGTAAACGATTTTTCATCTCTCGTCAGTCGGGCTCCGATCGCGCTCGGCCTGAAAACATTTGAGGTACCCGTGCTAATAACAGCCGTGAAACTAATAAACAGTATTTGTGGACGGTTTATACCCGTCCACAAGAACGTCGACGGTCAAACTAATCTCGCAACCGCGCGCGGCGTGTTAAATCGTGACGCCGTCAGCTCTTTCACGCAGCGCCAATCATTTTAGAGCCAGCGCTGACTGACAATCTACGAGTCTGTACCTGCCGCGCGGAATCAGCCCGATCTTGTTTGCAGGTAGGAAATTTTTACGTAGAACCCTATTGCAAGCCGACGCGATTGTGCTTGCTTCCGTGAACGGACAGACGTCACCGATGTCGAGCAAAATTTTTCGAAACGCGAGACAAGCCTGTCTCAAAATTGTCACATCTATTTGGCAATAGTGGACAATTTCCTTTTGAAAATCAAAAAAGTAATTTTGTGAAAAGAGGTCTTCGTACCAATCGGTGAACTTTTGACGATCGACTGTGTTCATCTGGTCGAGAGAATAAAATTTCTTGTCTAGTAAAGGTCCTACATAATTTTGTGTCAAGACGGTATTGAAAAAGTGTGGAAAGTAATCTTTCTCTTCAGTCGTTGAAAATTCCTCGCAGTACACCTTCCGAACTAAGTGGCCTGCGACGCAGTTCATCACCGACGATTGGCATCAGACGGAGATCGGTAAAATTGTGTACGCGTTTTTGTACGCGTACACAATTTCACGGAGAGACATGTTGCGTACTATGTACTTGATTTTAGGCACAACATCACTGACGATCTGCACACTGGTACTTCGGCAAAAACGTGTGTCACACACACGTAACAAATGAGCGTTCTTTAATAGAATATAGCGCAAAAGCTTCGCTCGACAATCGACTGCATTCGATCGCTCCATTTCGGATACTGGTGCATATCGGCGAGATGCCGATGAATAAAACAATCGTATGCAGCAATGAATGACGTCATAAGTGTTTCTCATTTTGTCTACAAAAGTAGAAATTTGACACCCCCCGGCGGAAAATATGTAATAGATACATTATAAATAATAAGATTTATCATGTTTGATGATACTGTTAATGTAATTGATACTACATTAAGCTAAACCGGCGTATTGGAATTTGCAAACGCTGCAAAAAATGATGCAAATATGATACCTCTGTAACTACAAAGGTACCGCTACCGTCTAAAAATGTTCTGTACGCGTCAGTCGTAACTCAAAACGCGAACCATGCAGTTTATAATCGAGATGCAGGGTTTTACGGATAACCAAAATTTGTTCATTTCCATTGTTTCTTTGGACGTGTGCCATGCAACGGCCCATTGGATCGTGAGACCATCGGTTTCTCAACACGGGCTGTCGCATGCGACCAGGGTGAAAAACGACTGGCTGACACACAAGCACCACGGGCTCTGCTGGTTCAGAGGAACTTTGGATTTGAAACTCGTCGCCAGAGAGCTTCAAAAAATAACAATGAACGCAGATGTAGTGTACACACGGGAGTACAAAAATGGGAGTATTCAATCTCGGTTCTGGAAGCACCAGTGATCGACTTAGCAGTGGACCTAAGGAATCCTTCGTTCGAGAAAATGGTGTCAGTAGATGAAAAATGTTCATACCACGCCAAGAATCAAAATTTTTGCTGCGCTCTGAATCATGCCCTGAAAAAAAGTCAGTGACTTTTTAAGGGGGAACAGAAAATGCTCGATGCACGAGGTGTTGGGAAACGTTTGTTATAAGCACATGGCTTAGGAGAAGTCGGACATTGTGAAAAGTGAAAAGTTGTGACAACATGGGGTCGGTCGTTGAAAACGTAATAGCGTCGCATGTGTATGCTCTCGACAAATCGAAATCGAAGCTTGCCGTTGTCGCGCTCTCGTAATGCGACGAGAGACACATGGCGCCCCCGTGTTATTTTGTGTGGCTAGTACTGGTCCGGTGTCAGTCTGACGATTCATGAATGGCGCGAAATTGTAAAGCACGCAAACAAGCTAAGGGCCTTCGTCACCAATGGTCATTGCGACCCCGAAAAACAGATCACTCGAAACAACTGATGGTAAGACTGACTTATCTATGGTCATTCATATATTTGCAAGAAACATATTGAGAGCGTTCGTCTTTTGGGTTACAGACTATGGTCAGCAGGTTATGCTTACCATGTTCAAGGTGACGCTGGAGGGGCCTTGTACGCGTAGCATAGTGTGTCATGGATTGGCTCGAATTTCTTGACTACCATTCCGACGCTGTGAACCACTGTTGGACACAGGTCAAAACCCTCAAAATCAGCCCGCGTACGGGCTGAACAGAGTCAAAGATCTTGCTACGTTTCATACACCAAAAGTGTTGAAAACAGTAGAAAGTCGGTAAAAAAGTGAAGTTGGAAAATATTTTGCATGTGAATGGTGAATCAGAAAACGTACATCACCGTACGTTATCATTGCGACGGATCTTTTTATCTCTAACTTTTCTTTTCCTTAACCAGGAGTTCGTGTAACTTCACAGCACATCGTTTTCGTTTTTTAATTTTTTTATAATGCCTAATAGTCTTCAAGAGAACTGATATCTTGTTGACAGCTGTGATTTTTCGTGTGGTTTTGAAAATAGCTGAAACCGCTGCTTTCTTGAAACGAAACAGAATGTACACATCCGACTGGTAACATTCATGTACGTCATAGGCGCGACGCACTTCGTAGCTCTCGTAAATTTCCCTGACACATTTCTTCTCGTTCTCCAGAGCATGGCACTTCTTTTCGGCAATTTTACGACGCTTCACAAACTCTACATCGATCCATTGTGTAAAAATACAAAGAGCTGTACGTGCCTCACCGAATGAAATCATGTTACTAAGACGTCAGAAAAATTCTCAAGCGCTTGTCTACGGTCAGAGGTGGGGATAATTAAAAGATCATTTTATTCTGTGAATCGTTCATTCGCTAGAAAACTGTTAAGATGAATACTTGGAAAAAATATATCAATCGCAGCGTCTGATTATATGAGCCAAACTCTGAGTCAGCTGAGTGTTTTTCCCCCTGCTGTAAGAAAAACAGCGACTCGCAAAAACACGAACTGAGGTTGTGCATGTACAGCCAGTGCGGAATTCCCGATCGACAACGTCAAGCTCTGACTCGAGTTGGGGTATGTACGCGTCGTACATGCGTTGTGTTTTTTTCGCGGGGGCTACCGGGAAAATAGATATATAAGTCGTGTGCTCAGCCGGTTTTACCATTCGTGAATAAACTATCCATCAAGATGAATTCATGTAAAAAAGGTACACAGTACAGGGTCGTACAATCCGAATTCCAGTTCGAACGGGTGTTTTTCCACTTGTCGTAAAAAATCAAAAACTTGCGAACCAAAGTCTTACAATAGTTACAAAGATGGCTCATTGTACGACTCAAGGTCAACGACAGAATCAAGCTCGAGCTCTGATTCATCTTTGTACATGGGGTACGTGTGGGTCAGAGGGCTACTTTAAAGCTGGTATAAAATACACAGCTCACGACTTTTTGCTTATTAAGAAAAATGAGTCTGCCGATTGAACACCCGTTTACGACTATGATATGTGGCCCTACATTGTGCGGCAAAACACAGTTTGTCAAAAAACGTCTTCAGAATTTAAATATGATAGAATTCTGTTTTACTACGCCGAGTGGCAACCGACATATAACGAGCTGGGAAGTAACGTAGAATTCAGAGAAGGATTGCCTCGAAGCGCCAATTATTCAAACGACCCTAATCAATTCAAGCTGCTTATCATCGACGATCTTATGCGTGAATCCTCAAATACTGTCATGGTCGATCTGTTCACTAAGGGGAGCCACAAAAATCTCAGTGTCATGTTCATCACACAGAACATGTTTCACCAGGGAAGTGGTCAGCGTGACATTTCGTTCAACACAAACTATTTAGTTTTGTTCAAAAATCCACGAGATCGTGTGCAAGTGCAGCACTTAGCACGACAAGTCTGTCCTGAAAACCCTAAGTTCTTGCAAGAGGCCTATTTCGACGCCACGTGCAGACCTTTCGGTTACCTTGTTCTCGACCTGAAGCAGACACAACCAGAAAATTGTCAATTTCGTACAAGCATTTTCCCTGACGATTGGTTTCATTACGTGTACGTACCTGCTAAAAACTCGTTGAAGGGTGATGACGCGGTAACATCTGTTCCACTTTAGCGTTTACAATGGTAAGGAACGGACCTGTGAGCGAACGCAACGCAAAAATACTGCAGGCGTTACCTCACCTTTCAAAAGAACACAGAGCGGCCATTTTACACGAGCCTGATAAAGTGTATTTGCGAGTGCGCTTTGGAGACACTTAACGGGAACGTTCCGCTCAGTAGCAGAGAAAAAAGAAAATTGCGCAAGTACGCGAAGGATTAGAGAAAACTCTTTAGTCGCCTGAGCTCTTGGAACCGCAAGAAGAAATTTATCGTGCAAAAAGGAGCGGGTGGGTTTTCACTACCGTTTCTGGCAGCTGTAACATCCATAATCACATCAGCGATCACAGGTTGGTAAGATGAAGCACGCAAAAAAACTCGTTCTCGTGTCTCGCGAGAATTTGGTAAAATTGGAAGAGGCATTGGAAAAAAGAAAAAGACACAGTGCACACCCGGGACCGAGACAAGTCGGATAGATGCCGAGATGAGCAACATTCTCAATCTTAAAAATATCGATGACTCGGAAAAGTGGAAACTTTTTCAGCAGGCTCTCACCCGTTTCTTGACCGCAAACAATTCTGAGCACGCCACGTCAAACTCATCGGAGACATCACAACAGAGTTCATCGGAAGCACCATCAGTCGTGTCCGAAGATACTGTAATCGGAACGGTGCCTGGAAAATACCAGACTAAAGCACGGCTTCTGCTCCGTGCACTGCACAATTTGCCAAAAAAAACATTCTCATGGGCCGAAAAAGAGGTTGTCACGATCAACGAGGAGGTCGTACCAAATTCAAATATAATCGATCTCGTGAACGAAGCAATGAGGGAAGAGAAAAACGTCAAACCCCCCGGGTTGTCACCAGTTTGTGGATCTTCTCAGAACGGTGAACATCCCTTGCGAATACGTGGGTAACAAAGAATTGTGGAGTTTTGTGTCACCTACGAAAAAAGGTCTAAAGATCACAGTACCGAGGCTTTTTAAGACAGGGTCTGATTTTTTGGGTTCAGAACTATCACCGAGACCTGACATAAGTGCTTTCGAAGGTTCTGAAAGCGAAAACTATCAAAGCGGAGAGGGCAGACGAAACATCAAGCTGTCTTGGTCACGTCTGAGAAAATGACTGACCATAAATTGAAAAAATTTACTGTAATACCTCACACCCCGCTAGCTTCGCTGGGAAGCTCCAACTGATAGCTGCAACTAGGGGAAAAATTGCTGAAAAAAACGTTGAAACATGGCTAGATAAACAGTCGGTTCACAACAAACACAAACCGACAATAAGAAAATTCTCGCACCAACCGTACAGCGTCGACAACATCGACTCTCTCTGGGAGAACGATCTGATCCAAATGAAAAATCTAAAAACGTATAACGACGGGTTCACATTTTCATTGCTCGTCATATGTAGTTAAATTGGGTCGCGTGGGGGTATGGTTAAACCCCACGAATTAAATCACGTGTTCAGTAAATTTATCTGGATCAGGCCAATGAAGAGCAAATCGGGTCGATCGGTTGTTAGCACGTTTCGAGAAGTTTTGAAACTGACCAACCCTCGTCGTCCTATTCAAGTGTAGACGGATCGTGGTAAAGAATATTTGAATTCTCATTTTCAAACGTTCTTACAGAAAATGGTATACAGTTTCGAGCGGTTCGAAATTTCACGGTTAAAGCCGCAGTTGCCGAGAGGGCCATACGAACCATCCGCGACAGAATTCAGCGAACGGCGAGATAAGGACTTTTTAATGGGTAGAGAAAAAACTTTGCGTTCGGACCGTCCGGCAGCACTTTCACATTGTTTGCCATCCATAATGTTTGTCTACACAGACCTATGTGAATCGCACGTAACGGTGATGTACAAATACCACTCTTGCATGTCGTACCTGTGGACTTGGACAGATACGACTGCGGTAGCACACGGTTGCGTCCTTTTCGAATATAGAATACATCCCTCTTCTGAAAACCAATTTCGATACGATCGAAGTTATTATAAGGGATGAATTTGGAAAAACCCTTTTATTCGACCGTGGGACGCTGACAGTGACACTGCATTTTTTGCACTGAATACTACAACGATCAGCACGACTACGGCCGCGTCAGAGTTTATGTCGGAGGACAACGGCAGCGGGGCAATGGTATCAGGTCGTTCCTTGGCGGGATTTTTCGCAGAGTTTACCAATTTTGAATTCAGGGGTAAAGCTATCGGGTAAAGAAGCGGCTAAGGCTGGTCTAGATGTGTTGACAGATATCGCGACTCTCCGACAAACACCCAAAGAGTCTATAAAGGAACGTTTGCGTCAATCCACAGCCAATCTCAGACGAGCCGCGGACGAGAAAATTGAACGAATGATGACCGGTTCAGGGTATAAAAAACGGTCAAGTTGCTCGTACATCTCATTCGCGAGTTGTCCGGCTGGAGTGAAAGATCGTGAGACGAAAACCGAAGAAAACGCCGTGCAAGAAAAAGAAGTATGGTTAGGAAGTCTGTGAAGAGACGTGTTAAGAAGACAAAACGGGCTGTCAAAGATATATTTGTGAGCTTTAATGCTCACTCATGCGCTTGCATGAAGTCTGAACTCGACCTGTTTACGCTGCTGCCGACGCAAACTACGATCGAAAGTGGGTCTTGGCTTCATTACAAGCCGATTTCCTCTCTCATGGACGATGCCCTCTTGGAATTCGTCGTGGAAGGAAGCGGTGACTGCTACATCGACCTTGCTCATATTTTTCTCACGGTGAGAGTAAAAATGGTTCCCCGGACCGAGGGTGTAGCAATTGACGCCAGTGCAGGTCCTGTGAACAACCTGCTGCACTCGCTTTTCAACCATGTCGACGTCTATCTGAATCAAAAACTGGTTTCACCACCGAACAATGCCTACGCGTACAGATCGTACATCGAGACGCTGCTCAACGTTTCGAAACGCATACGTTTTCAATTGTGATTGAAAGAGTCAGCCGGGAAGCCATTGGGTAGCAATTTACGTTGATTCCGAAGGTCATGGGACATTCTTCGACAGCTACGGATTTCCGCCGATCATCCGAGAGCACCGATGTAGAATCAGGAAAAATTTTGGTTTCTACGTGTGGAATACGCGACAGTTCCAGAGCGAAACGTCAGCGACTTGTGACCACCATTGTGTTGTTTTTTTACTTCACATGTCTCGCACTCATGATTTTGTTACATTTTGTAGCATCTTCGTTGTAATCCGTTTGTTGTAATCCGATACTTAATAAAACAAAGCACTACATAAGAACAAATCTGTGTAATTTTTTGCAAGTCTCGCAAATTCTTACCCTGTCTCGAGGCACTGTGATGTATGTAGCATCAGATCTTTCCCGACAACCGTAGCTAACAATTCGCCTTGCAAATTATAATTTTATTTTGTGTCGTATTACGTACACCAATTCAACTTTTAACAATGTTTTTACGCCGAAAATTGAACAATTTAAATGGTAATAACCCCGTCGATTTACCAGCTTCATCGCTGTACGCGCAATATTTTTACGAACGCGACGCTGAAGAGTGTCTGGAAGCGGTGATTCGAGAGCAGGAAGCGCATGATGCACCAGGTCCATCGAAATAACCTGTGCTCGCGAACTGATCAGTGCGAAACTGTGTTGCTACGTATTGTGCCGTGGTCACGATACTGCTCGTCGCGAGCACCTAGAGGGTTACCATTTAGCGGACTGGTACTTCCCTGTGCACGCGAACCCTTCGCTGGTGGCATTTTGCGAATTGCAGCTGCGCCAGCTGCACCTAAAGCGCTACCCTGCGGTTGGCGTAGATCGTGGCCACAAGCTGTGGAGCGAACTACAGTGTGATAGACTAGTTCATAAAATATTTTTAAGAAATTTTTGTAACGGTGTTTCCGGCAGATTCGGCCGGTGCGCTTTAAAAATGGCGCGTGTCTGTGATTGTGTGCGCTACAGGACGCACTTTCCAAACGAACAGTTCTGTAAGTATTTTCGTTATAATATGATTCACGGTATTGTTATTTATTATATATAATTATTCAATTATTGTTTTTCGCTATAGTTCCTTTGCCTGACCTTGAGACAGCCGAGCGAATCCTTGCAACCGATGCGGAACATTGGGCATAGTACCGGAAGACAATGTATTTTCCTGGTGAATATCAATTTAAATATTTTTATATTTTTATTTTATATATTTTATACATTTAAAATTCCCGTGCTTTTCGATATTGAGTAAACTTTTTTAATCTAAATTTATATTTGATTGGTTTGAGTAAACTTTTTTTAGTTTAAATTTATATATGATTGGTTGTTGATAGTTAATGTATTTAAATTTTTTGTTGCTATTAATTAATTATTTATTCATTGATTTAAATTTTCAGACGAGGATGCGTGGCTAAACGAGTACAATGCGCGCTATGCCATAACTTCTCACCTAACCATCCCTCCCGCGACAAATTCAAATCAAAGTTCACGCCAGGTGGCGCAGTGAGCACAACTCTTTTCACGGGAGATTTTGAAAACATCCCTCGTTACTCGACAACTGAAAAATCGCAACGCTCGCCAATTCTTCCGAACGCAGCGACATGTGAGAATACATCTCTGCAAAAAATAGCTGTCAGAGGGCGCCACAAGGCAGAATCCCAAGCACGTATGTTCAGTTCGTTTGTGATTTGGAATTAGAATTAGAATAAACATATTATAAATTCAACTTCCTCTTTCTTTTTATATATTTTTTAACTTCCGAAATCATTAATAATAACTAGAAAAAAATTCTTTTTATCAAGATTGAACCTTGTACTACAGTAATGCCGTAGCTAAATAGAGACCCCTATTTTTTTATTGCAAATTTAGGTTTCTTGGATCAAAACAAGTAACTTTTACTCACGTCATTTTTTCAAAATCATGGAAGATGTCGCCGTAAGCGATCAATTTGTTTTTTCTTAATTTTGGGTTGACTGTTCAGATAGGGTGAAGTATCTCATAAAATGTTCAGTAAATCAAAAAAAACAGAAAAACACGTAATCAATATTTTTGAAGAGCTAAGCAATGACGTGGAATGTTAAAATAATTCCTACAAGAGCGGGATGCTTATTTAAAGTAAGTTCTCTTGCCTCTCACTATCGGGGTACTTTTTCCAAGTAAGTCTCCTTACCTCTCACTATCCGGGTGCTTGTTTTTCATTTTATTTTATTAAATGTTCGAATTGAGCACCTTCTTGTTCTTGACAAATTGCCACTCAATGGTAAATTGCATTGATGATATTGTCTAACTTTTCCAGTGTTATGCTATCTGATACATTACGTATTCATTCCTTAAGTTCATTCACATCTTTAGGTATTATCTCGTAAACTTTGCTCTTCAGATATCCCCAATAAAAAAAATCAAGAGGTGTGAGGTCTGGTGAGCGTTGAGGCCATTCTATATATAAAGAGTCTGATAAGTTTCTCTTTGTTTTCTACGATTTCAACGCTAGATAAGACACCTTGCTTGAGGGATCAGACACCAATTACGAACACGCGACGACTTCGTATGTTGTGCAGCAAGCTTGCACGTTGTGTATAGACGACATCGATATGAGAAAGTGGTGTCACGAACACCACCCCGGTGTTCTTCGTAGACCCTGTAAAGGAATTTTTCGATTACATTCTCTTTGAAAATACCCCTTCCATAAAACTTGTGTGCATAGCTCACAACTCTCAAGGATATGACGCGATTTTCCTTCTACGTTACATTATTAAAACGCGACATAGAGTCTTCCAACTGATATTAAACGGTACAAGAATTATCCAGATGATCTACGCTGAGGAAATCGTTTTGATTGATAATCTCAACTACTTCTAAATAGCGTTACTTTCCACACCTTTTTAATACCGTCTCGACACAAAATTATGTAGGACCTTTACCGGACAAGAAATTTTATTCTCCCGACCGGATGAACACAGTCGATTGTCGAAAGTTGATCGAGTGGTACAACGATCACTTTTCACGAAATTACCTTTTCTATTATAAAAAAAAATTTACGTAAAATGGAGGTGACGATTCTAATACTGGCTTGTATTATGTTTCAAAAAATTTTGATCGAAATCGGTGACGTAAAATCAGAAGCTTGTACAATCGCTTCGGCGTGTAATAGTGTTCTTCGCAAAAATTTCCTGCCAGCAAACAAGACCGATCTAATTCCACGTGGTGGGTACAGACTCGCAGATCGTCAATCAGCCTTGGCTCTGAAATGGTTAGCCCTTCGTGAAAGAGTAGACGGCGTCACGATTCAGCATGCTACGCTCAGTCGCGAGATTCTTCTGTCCGTCAGTGTTCTTGTAGATGGGTATGGCCCATCCACAAACACTGTTTATCAATTTCACGGTTGTTACTGGCATGGTTTTCCTGAATGATTCTAGGCTGAACGCGATCGATATCTCACAGACAAAAGAAAAAAACGTGTTTACGAGAGCTTAGCAGAGCGGTACGAACGAACGTGCTTCATTCCTAAACGCATCAGGGGTGCGGGCTATAAACTAATGAAAAAGTAGAAAGGCTCATTTAGGGAATTCTTAAAAATCGATGACGAAGGGAATGAAATTTTGTCTTCATTAAAAACGCATTTTAGACATGCTTTCGACCCTCGCGTTGAGTTTTTTCGAGACCGTGTCGCAAACTCGATTAGGTTTTATAAACCACATGGCGACGAAACATTCAAGTTTTCGAACATGTATAACCTGTACCCATGGGTGTGCAAATATGGAAAGAACCCGGATGGGCGCCAAGAATCCTTATCGGTGACAAATGTCTGAAACTCGTGGGGCGTAATAACAGTTTGCAACGTGTCAAAGGTCTCGTTAGCTGCCAATTTCTTGCTCCACGCAGGCTCTTATACCCTGTCCTGCCCGTGCGTATAGGTGGACGTCTCATCTTTGCACTTTCTTGTACGTGCTCTGGAAAACTTAACCACGATCCTTGCTCACACGCAGATGAACAGAACCGATAGTTCGAAGGCACTTACGTTTCGGACGAGTTTCATTACGCCATACGACTAGGTTGCAAAATTTTATTTGTTTATAAAATCTGGCAATACGAGACAACACGTTATGATAAATCGAGCGGCGAAGGCGGTCTTTTTGCACAATACAATCGATGCCTTTCTGAAAATTAAACAAGAGTCTAGCAGTTTTCGGAGGTTCGCGTCACCGACAAGAAAAAGACAGCTTACATTAACGATTACTTGACAGCTGAGAACATCCGTCAGCTAACGAGACCTTCGGCACGTTGCAAACGGTTATTACGCCCCACGAGTTTCAGACATTTGTCACCGATAAGGATTCTTGGCGAAAAAGAAAAAAATTGTAAGAACCGGAGGCTGCGGTCGGTAGCTAAACTAGAGCTAAATTCGATGAGGGGTAAACTGGGGCAACGTGACAACTTGCACAAAACGCACATAGTTAAAACTTGGGAAGAACTGATCACAGTTCTCACCGATGCGCGTTTGGTCGTTGCAGGGTTTCTCCCCATCAGCGACGAGATTATATAATTAACATTGAAGCTCGTTGATGAAGCTGTTGAAATGCGAGCAATCAATAACGTTGTTCTTGCCTGTTACACGACTGCTCAGACTCGTCTCAAGCTGTACAGCTACCTTGAGTTGCTACAGGAGCATGTTCTATATTTTGACACCAATTGTACGATCTATCCACATTTAGGCAATATGGTTTCCGAACTCGCTGGAAGCAAGCAGATAACCATGTTCTGTAGCATAGGTCCGAAAGCGTACGCGTACTCTGTGCGCAACTCGTCTGGCGAGAGGAGAGTTGTAAGCAAAATAAAAGGTGTCTGTCTCAATTATAAAAACCTCAATGCGATAGACCACACCGTTCTCAAAGAATTCGCGAGAAGATTGCGCACAAAACCCGTTGACTTGGTCAGGAAAAACATCGGCCGCACACCGTTTATTAATATCATTATTCGTACGGAGACAAAGAAAGTTAAACCCGTTTTTAAAAAAGCAAGACCTCACGGTGAATTTTCTTTGCGATTTTTCGGTTACACGAGTAAGTCAGAATAAAAAATTGTAAGAATCGTTCTATATAATGTAAACAAAATGTAAGGATCGAAATAAGAATGTATGAAAATTATTATATAATTGTATTTGAATTTCAGATTGAATATTTTAAACATCGTCTTTCATGCTTTTTATCTCATTATTACCCGTCATCATGTGACTTAATATAACCATTAATATTTATATAAGTTGTAACGGAGTTTTATTTCTGACTGAGAATCCAGCCGAAAAGTCCAGAGAGGACTTTTTTCTTTTATATATATAGGGCCGGACAGGAGCAAGAACGGTTAAGTAACTTCTGTTGATTTTTGAAAAGAAACAATGAGAACCGGAATAAATAATGCGTTTTTTTTATTTTTTTTATGGAATGATTTTTTTGTACATTTAAGGGTCCTAAAAAAGTTCAGAATTGATTCTTGTTCACTGTTTCCAGCCGCTGAAGCCACCTGGGG